>JBBPMO010000512.1:0-22738 GCA_038090315.1 Xanthoconium stramineum | reverse complement strand
GTTTATCTCGCTCAATCGCCAGCGCACGGTGCCTGTCAGCCTCTCGTTGCAAAGACCTTGTCGCACTTGGAGTGGGTTCGGAGAGGGCGGGCAAACATTTTTCGTGAGTGGCACTAGCACACTCTAATGCGCCAGACAGTTCCCTAAGTGTATTGGCACGATCGGGATAAGAAAATGACAAGTCTTCATAGGAGCTGCGAAGTTGGAAAAGGTCCCCCCATATGATCGAGCGGGCCTGCTCAAGCCACTCCACCGCGGTTTCCGGAAGACCCGATTCTAAAGCAGCAGCTGCCGCCTCCCGTACCACATCTGCACCTCGCACGAGTTCAGTATAACGGGCTGAGAAAGAGAGGCCATTCCATGCAAGTTGAGGGAGGATGTTTATTGAAACAGAATATGCACGAAGAAGAGAAAGATGGCGAATAGCACGAGCACATGTAATCCAGTTCTGTGATGCACGGAATCGAACTCTGGCAGGACCCAAGAGATCAGAAGCAGCACGAAAAAACAGTGAAATTGCGTATTCCATGTCGCTCAGATGGCCGAGGCGCTGGAAGCGAGTTCGGAAGGAGATGCCGAGGTTGTTAAGACGCATGGGCTTGTCCAGGTGACCGTCAGGAGTGATGTCAACGGCTTCCCTCTGCCTCAAAATGGCGTCCTCCAGGTCGTTGAGCTGGCCAAAGCGCTCGAAGCGAGTGAGAAAGGAGATGCCGAGGTTGTTAAGATGGCTGGGCTGGTGAGGGTGACCGTCAGGAGTGAGGTCAGCAGCTTCCCTCTGCCTCGAAATGGCGTCCTCCAGGTCGTTGAGCTGGCCGAGGCGCTTGAAACGAGTGAGGAAGGAGATGCCGAGGTTGTTAAGATGTCTGGGCTTGAGAGGGTGATCGTCAGGTGTGAGATTAACAGCTTCCCTCTGCCTCGAAATGGCGTTCTCCAGGTCATTAAGCTGGCCGAGGTGCTCAAAACGAATGAGGGAGGAGTTGCCGAGGTTGTTGAGAAGGCTGGGCTTGTGAGGATGACCGTCAGGAGTGACGTCAAAAGCATCTCCCAGCCTCGATATCCCCTCATCCAGGTCTGCTTGATCCCCAAAGTAATTAAAACGGAAGAGTAGCCCGGCGCCCAGAGTCTCTAGCCTAGCGCGGTACCGGTCGTCCCACGGCGAAGTGGACCTGACCAATTTTTGCAAGACACTGACTGCCTCTTGCAAGTCTGCCAGATCACCAAACCGTTCGAAGCGGCGCAACAAATCGACGCTTAAATTGTGCGGGTCCTCGTCCATTAAGCATGAAGCTGAGCCCTGGTGAACTAACAATTGGCCAATCTGTTCTGCGCGTCCCACTCTACGTCCGCTATGCAGTTTCAGCACGAACAATGCGACTCTGTTTGCATGATTATCCGCCGAGCTGAGCTTCATCGCCTCATGCAACAATACTTCAGCCTGTGCTCCAGCGGCCTTGTCTCTCAGCTTCTGGAATCGTGCAAAATACACCGCGGCCAACCGAATTAACGTGCAAGGTCTGTCGGGGTGACCGATAGGACGGGCAGCGAGTGCATCGTGGTACAAACCAAGGGGGACTAGCAAATCTCCATCCTCCACCTGACAGAGGATGAATTTTGCCATCGCCAGGTTCGACTGAGCTACCGCACGACAAGGATGATTTGATGGACAAACACGAAGCGCCTGCTCAAACTCTGCGGCAGAATGCTCCAGATCCCGTTTCTCGCCGTACTTCCGGTAACGCGAGAGAGCGCTGTGGCCTTTGTTCGTCACGTTTTCTAGCTCGCCCTGGATATCAGTTGTTGACTGTGGATGTACAACGATTAACAATAATACCGTCCGCGCAAATCACCCACTTACCGAGTGAGGGCTGAGGAACCTCGGTGTTGATGGATCACCACCCTTGCACTTTCGTGGTACAACAGTCACTAAAATGGATGAACATGGGGATACAACGTCCCCATCCCTCGGGAGAAAAGCGAACGCTATCACAGTGTAAGTGTCCAAAATTCATGGGCAAAACTTGCTGGCACTCACAAACTCCTGTTGCGCTGCGGTCCAACAGTTGCTCCATGGTAATTGTAATCTTTCGCAACCGCTCCCCAGAACCTAACATGGGCTGGAATTCAAAAGATGCATAGACTTCAAGACGGATGGCGGCCAACAAAACTGACGGACTGCAAAGTGCATCAGGACAATCCATAGCCAGAGAAAGGAGATCTTACATCGGGATTGGCCCAGTCCATTCAACAACATCGTGGTTTATTGACGAAGGCTTATTTTCGGTCCTCCATTCAAGGCCGCTGTGATGTATCGCTGCGTAGAAGCCAGTAGGGATGCCTCTAAGTCCGAGAGCGACGTCCGTGGCTCGGATACCTACGTTGTTATTAATACTGTTTGCAAACTGTAGCGGAATGAGTTTCGTACTCGTGATGATCAACTCTTCGTTCTTGTCCGCGTGAATTGGTGCGTCTGATGAGGACGACCCGACCTGTTCTGGTACAGCGGTCTCCTCTGGCTCTCGTTCCTTCGTGGGATGGGGGTGGGAAATGCTGGACGATACACCGTCCTACAGGATAGGTCAGTTGGCGACCTAGCAACTAGGTCACGAGACCCACATTCACCTTCTTGTCCGTGTGCATTGATGTGTCTGAATACGACAAGCCATCATGTGGCTGGACTCCTGGTACAGCGGTCTCTTCTTGCCCTTGCTCTTGTGTGAGGTTGGGTGATGGTATGTTGTTCTGCGGGATAAGTCAGTCGGTGGTCTAGCAGCTAGGCCACGGAACCCACGATCTTGGTCTCGTGCACGTAAAATGATGTGTCTCCACTCGGTAGGTGGACTGATGGTCCATGGGTCTTCCCTTGCTCTTGATGACTCGATTCCGCACAATCGTTCCTATCGTCGTCCTCGTCCATCGCGGTGTCTCCCTCCGGTTCTGATTTTGGCCCTGCTGGAGCCTTTTCTCCCATGCCATCCGCATCGGCATCAACCTTTCTTTTGCGTCGCTTCTTTTGTTCCCCAGTGGCAGGCACAGTGCCGTTCGTCTTCGTCGTGCCCCGCTTGCGCTTCAAGTTCTTTGCAGCTCCTGCTTTGAGGTCAATAGTCCCACCCGCTGATGGATCCCCCGTGGAGTCAGAGAAGGAAACGCCAGGTGATGGTAGGCCGTCCTGGAGGAGGGTGAGTCGACCTTTTAGCAGCTAGGTGACGAAACCCACATTCTCCTTGTCCACGTTAATTGATGTAGCTGAAAAGGACAACTCATCCTGCACCTGGACTGTGTTTGATCTACTGGACATCACTGTTGAAGGGAAACTGAGGTGCTGAAGTTGCAAAAAGGGCGCACCTGAAGTGCCTTCATATAACCTTGTAGTTGCTGTGTGCACAGCAGTCATCACAGCAAGTTGATGTAGTGCGGCAATGCGAGAATGTTCGGAACGCGATGAAAGGGAGGATACGCGCGCTCGGCATCCCTGACAGGTTCCTCAGAATCCATTGGGAGGCCAGAAACACGGTAAGGATGCAGTGCTTATTGGTAGCGGCGCTACTATTCGCGCCAGTCCCCGACTCCCAATTATGGGGAGCGAAATGAAATGAAATATAATTAAATAATTAGTTGTCAGAGGAGCAGGTAGCAAACAGATTTGATTCGCGACGCCTAAGTCTACAATCACTACCGAGCACTGTGCAAAAGGTACAATAGCTACATGATGTACATAGATCTTGGATCCGAAGGTCGCTTGTAAGGTACAAGCTGAGTCAAAAAGTGTAGTCAACCGGCCAGACCTGCTCCGATACTCGTGTAAATTCCGAAATCTGAAATGCGCTGCAAAGTTCCAACCTTCCCAGTACATCGGTGCAACACGAAGATTTGGACATCAATGAGATACGTTTCAAGTTCCCGTTTTGAAGGTTTTGACACATTGGTCAACTGGAGGGCCTCTCAGCGTCCGGTCGGTCGATATGTCCATGCGTGAGCGGGAAAGGGCAAGGTGGGGCTCACATGCCCAAGGACATGGTATTCCATCGCCGAGCCCTGGGTGTCTTTTTCAAGTGCGCCGTTCCTGTGAATGACCGATGACTATTGACAATCTTCCGACAACATGTGTGCGATATAAAAATCTGCTTTCTCAGCGCTCAGAGTCCTTCCCTTCCCTTCTTGAAGGCATCAGATCATCACTATGGTCTACATTCATGCAAACAGCGACTACTATCTAACAAACGTCAAGGGAGGTACTTGCATAGATCCCACTAGCGTCGCTAACGATGCCAGTACATCCGTTCTTCCTCGCATCTCGCTCTTGGTCCTCACTGGGCATGCGTGTCAGTCACTGGCCGTCGATACCATAATGGACTCGACCAATTGGTACGTCCTCGTATCTCCATTTCCATCTATCTTCTATCTTCCCTATCGTCCGATACGACACTCGTCGGCGGCTAACACCTCCCAACAGTGGATCTTTGAAAGCGCTGGTGGGGCAAGACATATTCGTATTACATCAAGTCCGTGAGGAGGGGTCAATATCTCTCCGCTGCTGGCGAGGAACGCAACGGACAGAAGGCCGTCACCTCTGGGACGCCGTATATGTGGTGCGTCGAGGAGAAGACCGGGGTGAGGTGCGTTGGCGATGGCTGCGGCGATCACGTTTGCACTTTCCCTCCTCTCCTCTTTTCCTTTCTGTGTTATGGGACATCACGTGGGCAGGCTTGTGCCGGCTAACAACACTGATTTTTGTGTCGACCTCGATCATGAGGAATCAGCGAATGGCATGCTTGTCTATTTGCGGGTTCATTGGACAGATCAAAACCAGGTCTGGAAGTTGCGCAAGATTGAGTAGAAGTAAACTTTTTCCCGGTCAAGGCGGGTTTGGGGAATGCGGGTCAGCGAAGGGACACAGTCAGTTGTATGCACGTTTGTACGATGAGCATACCATGAAAACAAACAATGGCCGTCTGATTGCCATCTGATAATCAAGAGTCGAAGCTACATGTGAAGTCACGAATTGTGCATACCACAGATGTACCCGATAAATAACCAAAAACGTGTCCTCACCAGGACCACAGGAGTCATCAGCCAGCATTCAGCGCAAATTGACCCTCGTCTGTCACGGCAAGCCGAACCCTCAGATTCTCCGAGTCCTTCTTAACTTTGCGCTGCGACAGCGCATCCAAAAGGTTCCCCGTAGAGGACGCCATCAAAACATCCACCATATCCGTCGGATTGAACGCGACGGTACCGCCTTTCCGGGGTGGGTCATGAACAGCGTTCCGGCTGTTGGCTTCCACCAACGCGAAAATGCCAAAGGATGCCGTGACTAGGGTGACGAGCGTGATTGCTGCAAGAGCCACCCCATGCGTTCGTTGATGAAAGGTCCAGCCTATGGTGACCACGTTCATGGTGCCGTTGAATGGGGTAGTCATGTTGTCAGGAAGAGACTGCTCTGAGCCTCTGAGGAAGTCGGTCATGTCGGCGCGCATCAGCTGTTGGTATCCGTTAGCCCAAGTCGGAGACTGGATGGAATGAAAGGATTACAGTGTTTGTCAACTCGATGACTCCTCGTAGATATTGCTCCTGATTTACTACTAAATCAACGAGTAGTTTGAACGAGAACCACATTTACCCACCAAGATTGACATGGTATGACCACTGGGGATATTATTCTGGGATATGATCCGGGACAGGACATCGTCAGCCATTGTGTTTGTGAATGGACTTTGAGCGGTGAAATAGTACATCCAGATTAGATGACCTAGGCTAGAGATAAGAGGGTCATCCGGAAGTTGTCCTTTTTCCTGGACATTGTTGACGTTGATGGTCCCACTCCCATTGAACTGTAGTTCCACAGCGGTGACAATTGCAGTAACTTGACAAACCGTTAGCAGATCGGGGTCGCCTCCCGAGTAGTAATCGAGATAGGCAGAGTTATTGGTCGGTCGCATAAGAACCACTATCGTTAGCATGAGGTTTTCAGATTGTTTCGATGCTTATCCACAGGAGAACTCACGAAACGATTGGTTTGATGGGCCCAAAAAATCTCGGAAAAAGCATACTGAAGTTGCGAACAGACCATTCCCTATGGGGGATCCGTCGGCGCGTACCCAGATATCCACCTCTCCAACATCTACATGAATGTGAGACCGTCTTGCCATCTTATCATGTAAATACTTACAGTATTCTTCGTCTGAGGAACAGTTCGTACTCCAGGACCACCTCTGCTGGTTTTGAATGACGGGTCCAGAGGGGGTCTCGAGTGTTCTCTTTACCGAACCGGTATTGTTCAGAATGATAGCTGGGGAAGACGATGCCATACAAGATATATTTGCTGTATATCCCTGCTGCACGAAGGTATATGTCGTGGAAAGTCCGCTGTAGTCCTCCCCAAAACCGTACTTGGGGGCAGCCCAGTCGATCTGAGACATATTGGAAGGGGCGGGAAGTACACCTCCTAATCGCCACTGTTATCTCTCGTCAGCGTTCGAGGTCCTCCGATTCCATACTTGCCTGTTGAAGAATTAAATGCGCCAAGAGACGGGACATTGACAAAGGAAGGGAAGCTGGTATTGAGGGAACCCATTGCAGCCGACAATCCTGCCTGAGATACAAACATCATCGGCCCTACTCAACAATCAGAAGCTTGTCAATTCGTACATCACGTGGTTGGCTCACTTATACCATCACTGTTGGGGGTTAAAGAGTAACGGTGGGATGTTGGAGGTGCAGACGACAGATAACTGCGGATAAACTCAGACGTAGCAGGTCTAAATATATCGAGCTCCTGTCCAGTGCCTTTGAACCGTAGGGTGACCATTTGGGGCGTCAACAAGTTCGACCATCTGCGAGGAAAATGGCGTTAAGGCTGAATGCAAATCATCTCACAGACTGTTGCACGTACGCCGTTGTCAGAAAACCGACCACAGTGACCCACAGTGCGGATAAGAGTGTCGATGATAGATGACAGCGAAATCGGAAAAAGTGGGAGCGTCTGGCGAGGTGGATCCATGCCACCATCATTGACAACCGGATCTCACGAGAAAGGCGGAATCTTAGCGCCTGCCGGACGGTGACACCCAACAGGCTGGCCACCTCGTGAGTTCGAACACGCAGTGCGTGGCAACTGGGGATGAACTTACAACGATACGCTTATCCCCAGTATCGTGGAGATCATTGTAACCAACATGTTTGTCTCACTCGGGTGTCTCCGCGTCCAGTGGGCCAGGTTGTCTGGAAGTGGTATGGCCTCGTTGATGATCATGACTCCGGCAAAAGCCCATATAAGACCGCAAAGAAACATCTGCGCGGCCATGGCCATGATTGTTCTCCATGCAGAGGAGAAAGCGTGGCGTCTGGGTTGAGGTGCACGAAACTCCTGTAATAGAGGCGTACGCTGCTCAGCGTCCAAGCTCGACATGGTGGTTGCGGGGACTGACGACGCGGTGCTGCGGCTGTGGGCAAAGTTAAATAGGTAACAGGTGTTGCATAACGCCACGATGTATCGTTCTAGAACAACCGCAGGCTGGAACATGTGCCGTGCGGTGCATCCCGTTGTTTACTCGGACATGCCGAGGAGGTGAGGGGTGGAGCAACGCACGCCTAATAACACGCACCACCACGTTAGACGAGTTCTCTAAGTTGGATCCCTGCGTAGTGCTTCGAGTCGAGTGGCGACGCGAGAGCCTGGACTCAGAACCAGAGTACCTTGCACACTTGTCCTTGATATCAGCGGTCAAATGAGGTGTACGACTGCGGTGCCATGCGTACCTAACTTGCACATATGGCTTCAACGTGTTGCAACACCCCGAAGGTCGACCACGCCGCGTTGTTCAAGTTCTTCGCGTATTGCGAACACCCCCTCTCTAGCCTGTACTTTGCAGAATGCCTGTCCTCTTAAATGTGTTGCATCGTAGATCACTGGAAGGCACCGTAGCCCAAGGTTCACTGCTAGGCCGCCGTTGGCTCGATGCCCTCGAGTCCAGCGCATCAAGACATGATTGAGAAAGAGTTGACAGCATAGTCCTGAACCAACATACGACATGCCAGTGGTATGTAAATGGAAAGAAATGGGGGGAGAGACAAGCCAATGACCAACACCCGGCCGACCGCAATACCCGAAAGACCGGAACTGAACGGCCGAAAACAAAATGAACACAAAGCACAATGGACACAATTGCATTTCGCCAAGCCGGAGGGATAACCGGCACCCCGGCATCCTCTTTCATTCATAAGCAAGATATGAATCTGATCGATAGGATAGGATATGATCGACCCGTCGGACGGGCCAGCACGGTTCAAGGTGATCCCGGCGGCTGTAATTGAGTGAAGCACGTTTTATTCTCACTCTGAGAGCCCGGATCGTTCAAGGACCTGGACACGTTCTCGCAAAACAGCGCATAACGTTCACCAAGGATGGCGGAAACAAGATCATGATGGAAGCGGACAGCGCCACAGTACCTTGTCACCAAATTGCTCCACGCACTCCTCCTTCTCCACCCATCACCCATGCAACGCTTTTCCGGCCCTGGGCGCATCCAAGATATGCTCGGCCTGCCATGGACATTGTCACGTTCTTGTCCCGTCCCGCATCCACTCCGAGACAGACACCACCAAATCCGGTCGAACAAAGAACATCTGGCATCCACCCGTTTGCATTTTGGTGTACGCGATGCGCAGCAGTACGTGCCTGTGTCCATTTCAACGTGTCGTCCTTGTCTGTCATCTCACTTTTTTTCCGCTCCACTCGCGTCCGAGTTCACTGGACGACACCCTCGGCCCCCCTGACTGGGGCTGACACACTCTTTCGCACCCGTGCTCGGTCTCCTCGGGATCGGCATCGTCTTGGGAAAAAAAGTCAATCCGATTTGTCAGACCGTTGCACCCACTGATACGCACACCAAACCTAGTCGAACAGACAAACTTGTGATACTGCAGTGGTGCGTTACTTAAGTTCAGTTCAAGTCACAGTTATCCTGGACACGTGCCAGTACAGTCAGAGTGCTCGTGTGAGCCCTTTGAAATTTGAACGGTCATCCTCGTCTACCAATCAAATGCCATCCGTTTCAATTCCGGCCCACATAGGCCTCCGAGCACACTCCCCAACTCAGCAGGGCGCAACCTGAATGTCAACACGTCCAAGACATTCCCTTCGAATGTCCCCGAATCGGTCACGAGTGCCATCCACACCCATTCGCCGCACCTGCTTCAGAGTCGGGCTGCTTTTTTCGATCACCCTGGGCGACCATTCATTCCAAATAGGAGCCCAGCAGCGCCAAGCCGTCCTGTCTGGTCGTATTGTCTCGCAGCACCATTACACACACGTCACAGCATGGACCCCCGGCGCCGTGTTTGCTCTCCATTCCTATGTAGCGCTTGCTCTGCCTTGCGACGGTATCGGAGCTTCTTGTACCCAGCCCGTTCTGATCACTCTATCACCGGTCGGCTACCGCTCCTTGTCCTTGTCCGCCCAAGGATGAAGGATAGGAGGCATGTTACTCGGCATCGGGATCTCGGGATCCGGGTCGCCTCCGGTTCCGATTCCGTTGTCGTTGTCAGAGTCATGGACCGCGTGTCGGGGTTGTCACCTTGTCTTAATATTGTCATCGTCCGTGTGTCGGGCCTTGTCTCATCGCATGGCATCTAGACTTGACATTCTGAATGAGCTTGTCACGTTGACGTCGTACCGTGGCGACCCTAAGTAACCGACAGACGTTTGTCAGTTCGTGCCAGGAACGTTGTCATCGCGTTGTGTCGGGACATGTCCCGGACCGTCACAGCCATAGCCACGAGCACGCGGTGGGGGTCTAGCCGCCGCGCGTGGGCTATGTTATGATATATCCATTTGACGTTAATCAACGCACATGAATCAGCTGCCTGAACCAAGGTTTAAGGAGACAGTAATTGGCTACACAGACTACATACATACCAACGGGAATTACTACACATCTATTCAATATATCATCGTATAGACTAACGAAATAGTAAATAAAACAAGTGTGACGAAAAACGACGCCCAGAGCCTCTAGGATGAATGGTGGAGGGATATGGTGGCGTGCACGATTCATGTTCATAAGAATATTGAACCATAAATAATAAAACAGTAGATCGTGTCGAAATACAAGATGGGATATGCGTGACCATTGAATGTTCAAACGAAGGGAGGTCGTTAGACGACGCTCAGTTTTTCGAGGTGACCCCTCAGGATGCCCTCTCGTACGCCCGAGAGAACGGCTTGAGTGGCTTGCGTGTCCTGACAAAAACATCAACGTTAACAACGCGCTGCGCAGCGGCACGGAGCACACGTACGATGGCGGATGTTCCGTGGCAGAAAAAGGTACGTTGCTTTGGCGACAAACGTCGCTGTCAAGGGACAAGTGCATCAGCCACGATCAACCAGACGCAATGACGACATACGTGATAGGCGCGAAACTTGTCGCGAAAGTCTGTTGTCAGAGCGTTAGCGAATGAGAATAAAGCCGAACGACGTCATCGACGTACACTTGACGACGTGTTCCAGCTCGTTGGGGTGTGAGCCGTAGGTGGGTACGTAGGTCTGTACGCGGACGCCGGCCTTGAGGGTCGCCTCAAGGATGTCCATTTTGTTTAAAAAGAGGATAATGTTGGCGCGTGCAAGGAGGGGATTCGCGCAGACCTCTTTCCAAAGGCTAATCGAGTCTTCCTACAGGATGGGATGAGCGACGTTAAACGAAAACGGGCAGAGGGCACACCAGGCGGTTAATCTTTCTATCTTCGTCGAGCATCTGGTTGAATAGAAGTGGGGCAAGGAATATGATCGCTTGTACTAGACATGCGAATCAGACGACTGTCAAACCGTAGGGTATCGACGAACCATCATCGAAGAAGGGTACCCATTGAGGTCTCGACCCGCGGCTACCGCCCACGTCATAGATGTACCAATCCGAGCCTAGGAGGGTGAGCCGAAAGACACCAAGAATGGGCAATGACACAGACCATTGTCGACCGAGAATCGGTGTTCTTCTACACCAAAGGTTCTAAGCCTAGCGCGTACAATGTCGTCTGGAGACGTGTGAGAAGAGGACGGCAGGCGGAGCCGAAGACGGACCTACGCCGGGCTGCCACCCGGGTTTACCAATCCTGAGTACATCGTTCAAAAAGAATCCGGCACTGTGTTCCAAGTGGACGCCCCTGCGTTTGAGGAGAGCTTGTACGGCAGTGTCGGTCCAAAGCGCATGGATATCTGGAGCGAGCGCCTCGAGAACGGGAGTTGGGTCGGAAGGATGTGGACGCGTGCTGCGGGTAGAGAATTTTGCCGAGGAGGGGGAGCGAGGTTCGATGGGCTGAACCAGGCTATCATCGGAGGTATAGTCGTCTGGGTTATCTGGCGCGGTGAGTGTGCCTGTGACGCGTTCCAGAACCGTCTTCCAGGCGCCTCCAGCACGGACACAAATTTCGCCGTTTCCGGAGAGAACGGGGCGGGTCGAGTGATCGCCTGAACCGGAGGCCCATTTTGTCCAGCCTGTGGATGAAGGGAAGGGAGGATATTCGCCGCCGAACTCGGGGAGGAGCTGACGGGCGAGATTTGTCTCTACGCTGAGAAGTGGGAGGAGACGGAGACGAAGTGCAGCGTGCGCTTGCGTCAAGGGTGGATCCGCGCCGAAATCAAGGGACGGGTTTCTAGAGGGACCGAGGACGTGGCGAGCAGAAGAAGACCGAGAACTGGAAGCGCTCGCGCGCGGGAACGCAGGACCGGCGGAAGACTGGTCGCTAGGGGCCGTGGGTAAGATGGAAGAAGTCGATGCGTAGGCGCGGATATTTGAGCGGGACGGGGACGACGAGAGTGTGTGCGAATTATCGAGTTCGTCTTCTATAATGGCTAACAGCCTCTTGACGGAGCTGTGGCGAACTCAGGGAGAGAGAAGGAGGAACGTCAGAGGACGCACCCGATGAGGTTGAGCTGTATGACGATTTTCCATATCGGAATCTCGCGATGAAAGTAGGTTGGACAAAAGGCGAGCTGAAAGTCTGGGCAGAGTGAGCGTGGGGAAGGCAGTGCAGGGTATTAGACATACTTCGGAGCATGGTGGACTTGCCCGACTCGGCCTGGCCTGAGAAGGGATGAGCAGAGGAAGAGAAGGGGAAGAGGGACTGACCGAGGAGGAGGACTTTGATGGCCTTTTTCCGTTTCTCGAACTGTTTCCTCGACTTTTCGATTGCATCGTCGATTTCTCTGGATATTCTGGTAGCCTCGTGTTGTCGTGCGATGCGGGCTTGTCTTTCTTCTGGTGATTCATTCTGCGGGGGTCTGAAAGTAGCTGACCAGGCGTCGTCTGTGACCATCGTGTTGGGAAGTTGGACCCCTTGCGACGTCGGGACGAGCAGGTAATAAGGAGACTGTGAGTCTAAATTGGTCATCCCAATCGGAATCAAGATCCACACAATTTCCAATTCATCACGCTCGGCTCCAAGATGACCCAGTATGAGGTAAGCCAGGAACACCAACCAACACTTACACGTAATCACACAACACTCAGTTCCGTGGTGGTCGACGCAAAAGAACAAACATGCGCCACTGTCACACAATGCAGCCGCCGCATCGAACGTACTTGGTGGCGAACCTTGCCAAGTGAAGGCACAGCTAGACGAGCACACGCAGCAGTCGGCTCGCATCCAGAATCTCAGACTCGAAGCATGTTTCGAGTGCTTCTATGTCGCTGTTATGGATACCACTTGCTTTTTCATCTTTGTTGAGCTTGCTCCCTCCTCCATAATATCCATCCGTTTAGAAGGCAGGGGCCACAGGCGAAGAGAGCGACCCAAGTGGGTTGTTGTCCGAATCGCCACACAACAACCGATTTAGATCGCCCGTCTCGTCCTTTGTTTCCAACGTACCCGGACAAGCATATGTTCACTCGGACAACATCGGGTCGCACTGTGCACAAGACAACCGATCGTCGCTGCGGCATCCTGTTTATACGCCTGGATATCTCTGGTTCGCTCGTCACTCCCGCGAGTGCTCGCAGGTGCACCTAACTGTCCAACTCTCAATCACCACCACCGGAGCCAGTCCTTCCACACGCCAGTAACTTTTTCCCTCCAATAATGAGACGGAACGTGTTTGATGCGTAAACGCCGCACTCGGTCCCGCCGCTACATTTCCAAAGGTGGTAAGAGTTTGGTTGAGCGAAAACGAACAGGCGGTGCATATGACGAACCTTGGTCCATATGGCTCCTGGGACAGTTTCAATTGCACCTGCGACCTATCTCCAAACTAAGCTGAAATAGGCAGCAGTTCACGGTCCAGCACCCCCTTTCGTTGGCTATTGAGCCACATCTTATAGGTTTACGCCTCAGTCATGTGCCTGACCCTCTACTAGTACTAATGGAGTGGCGTTGGTAGTAGATGCACTGGTAAATGTGCGTAGTAACCCTGGCAACCAGGCGATACAGCGGTCGCGGTGCGACTCCCACTTGCACATGCCTTGAGCTGGGTGTCATTCGCTTCTTTGACGGATATTAAGGCGCACAAACTCGCAGGGCAAGTCCCTTATCGAGGCCGGACAACGCTCCGAGCTCTGTGAAACGGACAAGGGTAGGTAAGTCGAAGTGTTACGCGGTGAATGGTCCCAGTGACCAAGGTGGCGGCCGAGGAGCATGGGTGCTTCAAGTCATCCATATCTCTCCCCTCGAGGGACCGCTTGTCGGGTATGAAAGCAAGGTTATGAGGCCAGCTGGCTCGGTTGGGATGACGTAGCCCAATCTACACCGAATTGCGATAGAGTAAATGACGTGGAGAATCATTGAAAGCCTGTCCAGGTGTGAAGTCGCTCCAAACAGCCAACCTTTTTTCCAGGATTGCGACACGCCTGTTACTATGATTCAAGGGGAAAGCTCTTCATCAGAGTTGCGCGGGCAGTAGTGGAGCGAAGACTACAAGGCAACCGACACCCATGACCTAGCGAGGGCGGCGGATGTGATCACGTCTACAGCACTCTGTGCCCACAGGTCATCGACCCTGGACATGCGGGGTTGTTGGCTCAGATCACATGGCCGCTCTCTGACATCGCATGACATAGCCGAGAATCGTAAAAGGCAGGCCCTGCGCGATCCAGACGCCGCAAGGCAAATCGTATGGCGGCAACAATAAGAGAGCAACTGAATGAAAGCAAGATTAACGTGGTTCAGTGTCTTCGAGTTCCAGTCGGTTGGTGGGTACCTTTTGACGCCACGAAATTTGAGGTTCGCCTACGGAAAACAAAGCTTGCTACCCTTCCAAGATAGGGTGGGGTTTCCTGCGCGACGCGAATGAGCAACACGGTGCGTACGCCAAGCCTTGGATTGGTATTGCGTGGAGAGTTGACGGAAAGGAGAGAAGAGAAAATGTCACCTGAGACCTCCGTTGTCAAGTGGTACCCGGGACACCGCCGAGTCACTCACCGCGTTGAGGGAAACTCCAAACCGATCGTTCCACGGTGGCAACATTGCAGTGAAGTGCGGGGCAATGTCACCGACGTTTGTCCCCGGGTCATCTTTTCTTACCACGCACAGACCCATCGCATGTTTGTGGGACTCGTGACATGGTCTGGTGACCCATCCCCAAGGGCCGATTCGCTGATGGATGTTCGAGTGAAAATCGCGACGCGCCGGCCCGCTGGTCTCCCCATTTCCACAGGCACATCAAAACTGGTTTGTTCGTGCCAAAAGGGCCAACTCTCGTGATGCGAACAATCACTTATCATCGAGTGGCATCTGGCTCGCTTCCCTCCTTGTTTCGAATTTTGCCCTCTGACCATGTCGTCCGTCGTCGACTTCAAGAACATTCGAGTATATTGTGAGTGAATGCCAGGCTATGTAGCACCTTATCGTCGGGCGTCTCACCACCCCAACAGGGTTGGCATTCGTTGCCTACTGGGGTATTGTCCTCTTCGGTTATGATACGTGCGTCTCAGCATCAAACTGAAGAAAATTTTCTTGACTCACCCCCCTTCTGCAGAGGTATCGCAGGAGGCGTCGTCTCTCAGCCTTATTTTGAGGAACACTTTGGCATCATCAATCCCAGTGGCTCGGTCAATAAGAGCAAGGATGTGACCATCTCTTCCAACGTCGTCTCTGTTCTCCAAGCCGGCGCCTTCTTCGGCGCTCTCGGGAGCGCACCCATCTCAGGTAGACAACGCTTTTGCGCATCTTGTACGCGTGCTGACGTGGTCATTTTTTTGCAGCGCATTTTGGACGTCGATGGACGCTTGTCGGCTTTACCCTCGTGTTTTGCATCGGTGCCGTGAGTGCAGCCCGGCATTAAGGTGGAACTTCCTTCCACGCTGACCGTCCGACGTTCCTAGATCCTTACCACGGTGGCTGGTGGTAGCCGCGGACTTAACTACATCTACGCCGGACGCGTCGTATCTGGCTTTGGGATCGGCGGGATATCCGCCGTCGCACCCGCGTACGTCTCAGAGTGTTCGCCGAAAGATGTCCGTGGAAGGATCACAGGCTTGTTTCAAATCATGGTGGCGATCGGCGTCATGATCTCGTACTTTATCAATCGTGAGTTCATATGGGATATATGCGTCCGAGTGTCTCATCGCCGTGCGTCTAGTCGGTGTTGGGCTGCATATGGCCAAGAGTCCCAACGTGTGGCGGATTCCGTTTGGGGTCCAGCTCGTTCCTGCTGGGTTGATGTCCCTCGGGTTGTTTACCGTCAAGGTAAATCGTTCCTCGTGTCGAATCCGGTAGCAACTCATTTTTCCAAGGAATCGCCCCGTTGGTTGGCGTCCAAAGGCCGTCTCGAGGAGGCAATCCAAAATCTCGCCTACCTTCGCAGAGAGACATACAATTCACCCTCGGTCAGGCATGAAATGGCAGAGATTGAAGCTGCCATCATCGAAGAACGTGAAGCACGTCAGGGACTAGGTATCAAGGAAGCATTTTTCGGCAAGGGCAACTTTATCCGCTTCGTGATCGCGTTCGTCATCTTTCTCTTGCAACAATGGAGCGGCCAAAATTCCGTTGGATATTATGCGCCCCAGATATTCAGTTCCGTAAGTGTTTTTACCGCAAAGTGGGTTCCCTACCGCGTATAGTGAGCTTACACGGTTCTCGAAATGCACATTGTAGATTGGGTATTCTGGAACTACCAATTCCCTGCTCGCCTCGGGCATCTACGGTATTGTCAAGGTGATTGCGACGACCATCTTTGTCTTTTTTATGGTCGATAGCCTGGGTCGCAAACCCTCGCTGTTCATCTCTGCCATGGGTATGGGTATCATGTTCTTCATCATCGGTGCCATCCTCAAGACGCACCCCGTCGTGGTTCCGTCACCGGGGCAAGTCGCGCCCCCTCCACCACCGGCATCCAAGGCCATGGCTGCGATGCTGTACATCTATGTGTGCTTTTACTCGATGGGATGGGGACCACTCCCGTGGGTTTACGTGTCTGATATCTTCCCGACGCGAACGCGCGAGTACGGGCTTGCCGTGGCTTCTGGGACACAGTGGTTGTGGAGTACGTAGACTCGGTTGGTCTATCTTGTCACATCTGTGCTCACCCATACGCAATGACGCGTAGACTTTGTCGTATCCAAGGTGACGCCGACGATCGAAGCCAATCTGGGGTACAAACTCTTCATGCTCTTTGCGACGATCAACATTGGCGGTATGGCCGTTTTTTCCCTGTAAGACCGCTTCTGTCTCTTGGACGTTTTCTCGAGGGCTGACCGCTTCGTTTGAATTTCATAGCTTCTTACCTGAGACCAAGGGACTCAGTTTGGAGGAGATGGACGTTATATTTGGTGCGGTGAGCTCGGAGGCGCGCGAGGCGCTCATTCAGAAGGAGGAACGTGCGCTCGAGGTGAACAAGGCGTCGGCGCGATCGGACGATGTCAAGGATTTCGATTCAGTTTAGGTCTGGGTGGTGGACTTGGGGCGGTCGTCGGAGTTGTCCTTCATCATCGATTCGTCTTCGTATGGATGCACATATGAGTTCCACTCTGTTCTCTATAGAATATATCCGTTGTATGATTTATCTCGAGCTTTGCTTCGTACATTGGTGAAATGATCGGAAGGCTATGTATTATGGGCAAGCAAAACAACGGGAGCACGCTCACGTCTTGAGGTTACCGTCTCACGCGACGATCGTATCGTGTTCACAGGCCTAGTGATGCCAATCTACATACAAGGATCCGCAGCAACTCGCATTTGGTTTGCATCATCACGAGGGCATCACTGTGATCTAGGTCCACCGGCCCGCCCGGCTCTGCGGTTCCGGGCTATGGCCGTCCTGAAGATCTGAGGCCCAAGTCCCGGTGAAAAAATGGACAGCGGCAAATCAAGGCGCAGCGATGTATACATATAAGGCCGATGCCCGCGCATACCAGCATCGACCCAAAAATACTTGTATAAATATAATACACACCCACGCAATGTAGATCTCGGGGGTTCTTGTCACAGAAACGCCACATATACGGCGTCCCAGAGGCGACGACCTTCCGTTCTGTCCATTGCGTTCCTCGCCGGCAGCGGAGAGATATTGGCTGCTCCACACGGACTTGATGTAAGACGGCCTGTCCCCACCAGCGCGTTCAGAGATCCGCTGTTGGCACGTGTTGGCCGCCGACGAGTGTCGTACTTGGATGATAGGGATGATAGACGATAGATGAAAATGGAGGCGCGAGGACGTACCGATTGGTTGAGTCCATTATGGTGCCAACGGCAGTGACTGACATGCACGCCCGGTGAGGGCCAAAGAGCGAGATGCAAGGAAGAACGGACGTACTGGTATCGTTATCGACGCTAGTGAGGCCTGTGCAATTGCCTCCCTGGACGTTGGTGAGATAGTAGTTGAACGTGGACTATAGTGATGATTTGATGCCTTGAAGGGAAGGACTCTGAGTGCTGAGAAAGCGGATCTCTATGCCACACACAGGTTGTCAATACACGCCAAATGTTTATCACATTCACAGGAAAGTTAATACGATACACGACACGTCTACCATGACGCGATACAAAGCTGGAGGTGTGCGCACAAGAAGGTTATATAGCGTCGTTCTCCACCAACTGGCCACAAATCACGAACTTGTTTAATCCAGCCCGAGGGATGACGAATGTATCGAGTAGCGTGAAATACATGTTCACTTGACCCAATTTTGATGTTTTCGCCGGGGGACATGCGTCAGAACAGATGCACATATCTGGGGAATACACGTACATTTCATCTTGGCAGAGGTACTCCAGCTTGTCCAGAGGTTGGTCAGCATTTCGGAGTGAGGGAAGTTGTGCACCGAGTAGGATTCGTAGTAGAGCATACCCAAATCAAAAGACGCTCGGCCATGCCCCGAGAGGCGTCCCGGCCCGCAGAGTTGCCACGTCGTCACCTTCAGCCCCAGAAGAATTCCAACGGGTGCGCACCAGGTCCATAAAACCCGCGCCCTGCCGTGACGTCAAACACAATACCGTTTATCGCGGGAAAAATCCGTCCATCATCCTTGCCATCGAAGGGCACGAGCGTCTTCGGACTGTACTTCTAAAACAGGACGGTAGGTGGATGGGATCTGGGCATCCATGAGTAGCCTTGCTTGAGATGGTTTTTAGGGACGAGATGGGCGGGAAGACTGTATTCTGGACGGAATAGAGTATGTAGATGAGGAGTGCCGTATTGACTGGCGTAGCAAAGGGGAATGAGAGCGTCGTGGCCCGCCCTCGCTGTCCGACTATGTTACGATAACCGCGGAAACAAACAAGCGGTGTTGTTTGTCCCGTTTGTTAGGTTGGCGCGGGGAATCCCGGGGTCGCGTCCGCTTGTGGCAAGCGCGCGCACAGCATCCGTTGTGCCCGACGTGTCTCACTTGACGGGCGGAGCCCCATTTTTGGTCAAGGAGGCACAGATGGACATGGGGGAGTGCCAGGACGTTATTCACTCAGGTTGTCGACAGGGAAAAATAAATGTATGTACTGTATGTAGCTGTAATCTACCAGGTGAGCCATGAACTAAGAGTCCGGGACAGTCAAGCTCGCCCGAGGCATCAACCCGAGCCCACTCAGGAGATGTGTGGGTGATCCGGGAGGCACATCGACGACAACCGCTTCCGCATCGGGCATTAGCCGATGCAGCGGGGAAAAAAATTAAACAAAATCAGAATAAAAAAACAAACAAACGGGCCAACAAATGAAACAAACGGCGTCAGCCAATCGGGGCACCACGCTTGGCGTTTGTTTTTCGGCGTAAAGTTACTTGATTTTACACCACTTTACATACTTTACAACGCTTTACTAGGTCCTTTCCCCACTTTACACTCAAACAGACCACCCAGGAATGTAGAAACACATGCCAGGAATGCCCTGCATATTTTTATTAATTATTTTACCCCGTCCGTCGTGCCCGTCGTCGACCGCCGCCCGCCCACTTTCCGCAATGCGGAACACCACACGATCCGGGGATTCCCGTGTCACGTGACCTTCGGCCAATCACAACACGCACCGCATGTTTGTTTCCCGACATATGTAGCGTGAGACTCCGAGTCGGGGCACTGAGTTGAGCTTCTATACATGTTTCATCCCTGTCGCCGCCCCTCCCCACGGATTCTTAGGAGCCTGTCAGGGATGCACAGCGTGCGTATCCTCCCTTTCATCGCGTTCCGAACATTCCTGCATCGCATAATGCAGTCCGAAATGAGAACCACGCAATCCTCTGGAACGGCGACACGTGAAGAAGACGGTTGATTACGACCCCTGTGAGGACTGAGAGGGGCAGAGTCGGATGCGGAAGAACTCCATTGGATTTGATGATGAAGCTGGTGAGTTCGGAAACTTGTACTATAATATAATTGTGTCATCCGATCAAGCATCCGACTCATCTCTATGGCTTTGCACCGCTCGTGCGCGTGAGTCCTCACGGTATATACACAGACAGACGTCATGCGGTTACATATGCATGTCGAAATCCGTTGTGTCATCAAGGCCTACAGCAATTTGCTGTGGTGGCTGCTGTGCCCACAGCAACTACGAGCTTATATGAAAGCCCTTCAGGTAGTACGCCCTTTCTGCAACTGTGGCACCACAGTTTCCCTTCACCACTGATGTCCAGTAGATCAAACACAGGAGAAGAACAACCACAGTGTGGATCAACAACAACGTCGCCGTCGACAAGGTTACAGGAGCAAGAGCAAGATGAGCCTGTACCAGGAGTTCAGGCACATGATGAGTCGTCCCTTTCAGCTACATCAATGGACGTGGACAAGGAGAATGTGGGTTTCGTGATCTAGCTGCTAGAACGTCAACTCACCTATCCTCTAGGATGGCCTACCATCACCCCATGTTTCCTCCGACCTCACGGGGGATCCATCGGTGGGTAGGACTATTGACCTCGAAGCAGAAGCTGTGGTGAACTTGAAGCGCAAGCGAGGCAAGACGGAGAAGAATGGCACTGCGCCTACCGCCGGACGCAGAAGAAAGGTTGATCTTGATGAGGATGGTGTGGGAGAAGAGGCTCCAGCAAGGCCAAAATTAGAACTGGGTGGAGACACTGTGATGGACGAGGACGACGATAGGGATGATTGTATGGAATCAAGTCATCAAGAGCAAGGGGAGAGCCATGGACCGGCAGACCACCCACCGAGTGGAGACACATCGCTTTACATGCACGAGACCAAGATTGTGGGTTCTGTGGCCTAGTTGCTAGACCAATGACTGACTTATCCTGCAGAACGACATACCATCACTCAATCTCACGCAAGAGCAAGGGCAAGAAGAGACTGCTGTACTAGGAGTCCAGCCCCATGATGGTTTGTCCTATTCGGATACATCAACGCACGCGGACAAGGAGGTGAATGTGGGTCTCATGACCTAGCTGCTAGGTCACCAACTGACCTATCCCGCAGGACGGTGTATCACCTGGCGTTTCCCACCCCCATCTCACGAAGGCACAGGAGCCAGAGGAAACCCCTGTAGTAGGACAGGTTGGGTCATCCTCATCGGACGCACCAGTTCACGCGGACGAGAACGAAGAACTGATGATCACGAGTATGAAACTCATTCCTCTATAGATTAAAAACAATATCAATAACGACGTAGGTATCCAAGCGACAGACGTCGCTCTGGGACTTAGGCGCATCCCCACCGGCTTCTACACAGCGATACATCACAGCGGCCTTGAATGGAGGACCGAAAATAAGCCTTCGTCAGTAAACCATGATGTCGTCGAATGGACTGGGCCGATCCCAATGTAAGATGCCCTTTCTCCGGACATGGATTGTCCTGACGCACTTTGCAGTCCGTCAGTTTTGTCGGCCGCCATCCGTCTTGAAGTCTGTGCATCTTTTGAATTCCAGCCCATGTTGGGTTCTGGGGAGCGGCTGCGAAAGATTACAATTACCATAGAGCAACTGTTGGACCGCAACGCAACGGGAGTTCGTGAGTGGCAGCAAGTTTTGCCCATGGATTTTGGACAGTTACACCATGATAGCGTTCACTTTTCTCTCGAAGGGTGGGGACGTTGTATCCCCATGTTCATCCATTTTAGTGACTGTCGTACCGCGAAAGAGCAAGGGCGGTGACCCATCAACGCCGAGGTTCCTCAGCCCTCATTCGGTGAGTGGGTGATTTGCTCGGACGGCATCATTGTTAACCGTCGTACATCCACAGTTAACAGCTGATTCCCAGGGCGAGCTAGAAAACGCGACGAACAAAGGGCACAGCGCTCTCTCGCGTTACCGAAAGCATGGCGAGAAACGAGATCTGAAGGATTCTGTCGCAGAGTTCGAGCGGGCGCTCCGTGTTTGTCCACCAAATCATCCTTGTCGTGCGGCAGCTCAGTCGAACCTGGCTATGGCAAAATTTATCCTCTGTCAAGTGGAGGATGGAGATTTGCAAGTCCCCCTTGGTTTGTACCACGATGCACTCGGTGCCCGTCTTATCGGTCACCCCGACAGACCTTCCACGTTAATTTGGCTGGCTGCAGTGTATTTTGCACGACTCCAGAAGCTGAGAGACGAGGCCGCTGGAGCCCAGGCTAAAGTATTGCTGGGCGAGGCGATGAAGCTCAGCTCGGCAGATAATCATGCAAACCGAGTCGCGCTGTTCATGTTGAAACTTCACAGCGGACGTGGACTGGGACCCGCGGAACAGATTGGTCAATCGTTAGCGGAACAGGGCTCGGCTTCACGCTTGGCGCACGAGGACCTGCACAATTTAAGTGTTAATTTGTTACGCCGCTTCCAATGGTTTGGTGATCTGGCGGACTTGCAACAGGCGATCAGTATCTTGCGGGAATTTGTCAGGTCCACTTCGCCGTGGGACGACCGGTACCGCGTTGGGCTAGGGAATCTGGGCTTGGCGCTAGTTCATCGTTTCGAACGCCTTGGGGATCAAGCTGACCTGGATGAAGGGATGTCAAAGTCGGGAGATGCTCTTGATGTCACTCCTGACGGTCACCCTGACAAGCTCATCGGTCTTAACAACCTCGGCAACTCCTTCCTCATTCGTTTCCAGCGCCTCGGCCAGCTCAACGACCTGGAGGACGGCATTTCGAGGCAAAGGGAAGCCGTTGACCTCGCTCCTGACGGTCACCCTGACAAGCACAACCATCTTAACAACCTCGGCATTTCTTTACTCCTTCGTTTCAAGCGCCTCGGGCAGCTCAACGACCTGAAGGACGGCATTTCGAGGCTGAGGGAAGGTGTTGACCTCACTCCTGACGGTTACCCCGACAAGCCCGGCCGTCTTAGCAGCCTCGGCAATTCCTTCCGAATTCGTTTCGAGCGCCTTGGGCAGCTCAACGACC
>JBBPMO010000511.1:0-22777 GCA_038090315.1 Xanthoconium stramineum | reverse complement strand
GCTCGCATTCCCTTTCCCTTTCCCTTTCCATTTCCTTTTCACCTGCACGTTCACCTTCTGCTTGCTGCTCTCCCCCACATTCTTGTTGTCCGCCTCCTTTCCTTTTCCAGGCTTGGCCGTCTTCGCCTGGGATTGCACAGGCACTACCTCCGGATCTGTGTCGCCTTCGGCGTCCTCCTCATCCTCGTCAACAGCCAGACCCGCAGGAAGGAACCCCAGACCCGCCACGGCATTGACAAGGGGCGCTGTTGTTCCTGATCAATGTTACCGGATAAAGCGATGAAACACACATACAACTTACCTTTCGATGATGTCTTCGCACCATTTCTTGCACCTGTACGGAATGACATCCCGTACCATTCACTCATTGCATCCAGCACACGCGTCCACTCCTTGATCCCCTGCACCTCAGACACGTTGCATTGATAGGCCCGTCCGTTCAGAACGTCGCCCAGGGCTTTGTCGTATCCTGTCCAATCTGTGGAGAACATTCGTGAGTCAAAATAAATGTATGAAAAAATGTTACCCACCTAGCTCGTGCGGAGAGATGCGTTCCAGGTCGAGATCGACGTTGTCTTGGTTTCTGCGCCACGCATCGACGCTTTGGTGATCGTGTCGGCCAACGATATATTCTGTCACGAGATAGTCATCAAAGTAAGGGACCCTCATGTTAGGGTCCATTCCGTTAGTTCGTTTCTCGCAGGTGACAACGAGCTGCTCGAGGACCGTGTCCAACATAACGAGCATTCGCTGCATGAATCCTAGGCCAACTGAGGTCATCTGCTTCCGCTTGAGGTGGAATTCGTCGTACACCCCGAAGAACATGTAGTAGCGCCATAGAAAACGCTCGAGGTGTGGAATATAGTACCGTGGGAATCTACACTTGACGGTTGGTTGGCTGTTTGCTGGCATCGCCCCGAAGAGGATGCCTAATTGCTCGTTGGCCGGCGCAAAGACGGTGTAACACAGTAGAGGGATATACAGTAGAATGGCAGCATAATATTTGTTGCCGGCGACGATTTCGGGGAAGAGGAGGTCGGACATGACGATTGGTGTTCGTTGACACAATGGGGGATCACGATTTATATATCTCGGACAGCGAGATCGGCTAGCGGACTCTGTCAACCATAAAAAGCGGTCAATCTCCACACACTTGGCCATTGTTGACGTCCGAAAGTGGCGATATTCCGAATGGGGCTAAATTTGAAATTAGGATAATTTAGACCTGTCTCGACGTCTCGGCAAGATTGACCACATCCCTACACAATCGTGCTTTGTGATCGGTAGCAATATACTGATGTTCGGCAGGTTCGGCGGGTCTAACACTATTGTATGATATAGTGTCAGCAAACTGAAACCTGTTATGAAGGTCTATACAACAACCTCGATTTTGTACATGTCGATCCCCACTACTACCATACACGCGCAAAACGTCGGGAATGTGTACAGTGTTGACACAACACCAATACAACATACATACATACACCCGGTGTGCATTCTCGACTTGTGTGTTTATGGATATTCAGATTGACGGTTATTGTATATACAATGGAGGACCAGTGTGATACATGGAATGGAATGGCGGTGTGCATTTTCATGGCGTTCTATGGCGTTCTGGTCTATCATTTTGAAACTCGATGTAAGGGGTCCGGGTAGAGGAATCCATATCGACTGTTACTCTATGTACAACGGACGACAGTGGTAATACACGTTTACATGGTTCATTTTCTGGTAGCGATGCGACGCGTGGACTTCTTACGAGGGGGGGAACGCAATGTAGGAATGGCTGCAATTCATTCATGGTCATCCTCAGCTCGATGTCAGAATTGAAACCACTTACTATCTCCCTGAGAGCGATGACGCTTGCGTCTCTCACCTGTGGTGAACGTTGTTGGAGTGTTCTTTTTGGATGGCCCAGCCTCATTGTCCATCGTACCTTCACCTTTCCCCTTCTCTACAGCGATTGCTGTATCACCATCTTCGTCGTCACTGTCCTCCTCCTCCTCCTCCTCCTCCTCCTCCTCCTCGCCATCGTCGTCATCCTTTTGCTTCCGCTGCCCACTATCCTCGTCGCCATGTTGCGCCTCCTCACTGTCATCTTCGCCAATACTCTTCTTGTGGCGTTCCAACTCTTGGATTAATGCGACGGGGTCGAAGGGGTCCTTGGGCTCCCAGCCATTCTTAGCCCAATCGACCGTGTATGGGTCATCTTAATAATGGTCAACACTGTACGCCCATAGAACCGCAGATAACTTACCAAACAAGGGACGACAGTCATCGTCGTACCACAAGTCTGTGTTCGCAAGGATATCTTTCGCGATGCTGACACCAAGCATCTTGCTGGGGATCAATCCCCCAAAGCGTACACCGAAGAGGTGTTGGTACTCTCTTGCCATCTCGTTGTACTCGCTCCAATCTAGTGGAACATCAGTATGCGGAAGATAGTCCTCTGCAATATGAACTACACACCCAAGTCGTCGATTGTAACTTGGCTGATATTCGGCATGTCCTCCTCGCGTTGCCGGCGATAGGCGTTCACGTAGACCGGCTCGTGTCGCCTCACTATGACTTCCGTCGCCACAAATCGGTCGAAATCAAAGGATCGCCAATGCGGGCCGACTGAGTCCTCACTGGCGCGTTCGTCTTGGAGGCGGTTCCAGACCAGATCTAGATATAGAAGATTCTGGGCCAAAACTAACCACCGAGAGTATGGTTTAATGTCAAGCTGGTTTTCGCGATCGAGGACCACGGCGAGGGCGTAACGACGGTAGAGGAGCTGAAGGAGGGGTTGCGCATATATGTGCGGAAGATGACATACGACGTCGTTTGTGAGGCCGTCCGGACTTGATCGACAAAGATCCATCATCCCGGTCGTCGTTCGTCGTGTCGTGAAACGTTCTCCAAGCGCGACTTTGATGCTCTCAGTGAGCACGGTGTTGTCGGGTCGTTGGGATGGAAATGCGCTGTAGTTCATCGTACGTGGTGCGGTGGTGTGGTGTATCCCAGATGCTCGGGCCTCCGCTGTCGATGCTTTATAGCCTGGTTCGTGTGGGAAACCATTGTTCCAAATTGGTATAGCTGTCCACGCATGAAGGGGGCAATTTGCCAATTGTTACTGCTAATCGGGAAATATGTCAGATGTGTTATGCCGCTTTGGCGATCGGTGTATAGTACGCGGTGGCAAAAGCGTTTAAAACGTGACAATGCACAGCCTGGCAGGGTCCAGAGTATCCACAGTTGCTTAGCGAGTAGACAAAGCAAAAGATGTTCGGCCAGTTCGGCGCGTCCACAAATATATAAAAGTCAGACAATGTCTACGAAACACATTTCACGGAATTCCTAACGGTGTCCATACATGTTCTTCCGAAACAATATTGGACAGATTGGCACGGCCTACGTACAAATCTGGTGAAGTAGATACGGCATCGTGTTCAATGTTCGGCAGGTTCGGCTAGTTCGGCACACCTCCACATGCAGCTAGGAAGTGTACACAACGATGTCAAAGCGCATTGTGAGGGATAGCTCCCCACCTGTTTGGCAAGTTTGAGTTTGATAATGTCCATGCCAAGGCATATCAAAAGTTCGGTGGACTTGGTGTAGGCTCCAGCAATCAGTGTTCGGCAGGTTCGGCAGCCACGGTGCTATTTATACCATTGGTACGTGTAACACTCGTGGAATTGGTTAAGGGGATGGCAACGATGTTCGGCAAGTTCGGCACACCACACGTGTGCCGATTTACGTGGACTAAAAGTGGACATGTCCAGATTTGGGTCTTTGGTCACTATTTCCTTTCAAAGTGAAATTGTCTGCTATACCACAGGCCCCGCTATATCAATCCCAGATCTGTGCATCACACCCAACCATCTAACATCCATTCCCGATCAACATGACGCACAGAGACCAACTCGGGTTCGCCCTATGCAATCATACATGTCTGCCCACGCAGTGCGAAAGCAAACAACGCGGCTGTATCCTCTTTGCCAAGGAGGGCAGCGCGGCAAAGCGCCATTCCTTAAACCAGAAACTGCACCCAGACTGCAAGGATCCCTGTCCAGTGGCCGCCAACCGACATTATACGCGCAATGCCACAGAGGATGATCATGCCATGGCGATCAGAGGCATGGTCCTCGCCGGCTTGTCGTCGAAGGCCATCGATGGCTTCTTTTCCAAGCGAATACCTAGTTGGAACCCGGGACAGGTGAACTGGCGCCTTGTCGTAGCACCGAGGTGTGTATGCTTTCATGGATACTATGGATGTTCTTACATAATGCGATAGCTCCAACAACCGCCGGCAAGGTGACGATGCAATGGACATCGACGAGGGCAGTGAGAACGAGACCGATGACAATGAAAGTAACGACAACGACGGCGACGGCGACGTGGTAATGCAGGGATTGACGGCCACCAATATCGTCTCAGGGTCTCCAAGTCGGGCATCATCCACAGGACTGTCGGGGCTATCGTGCCCATCAGATTTTATTTACTCCTACAGAACTCACAGTGCGGTTCCGCCATCACGCAGAAAGGTCAAGTTGTTGTATGTCCCAGACCCAAGCCGTACAAAGTGCAGCCGTGAAGAAGCTAGCATCGATCTTGGCTGGGTCAAGCGCTACCTCAGGGCAGATCAGGTGAAAGCCATTGAAGGACTAAAAGGTGTACAGTACAGAATGCCAAGACAAACAAAGCTGGAACGTGGTATCGCTGGAACGCTGGTGCTGCTGACGGAATGGGTATGCCATCATTTTTTATCTTGTCTCCTCATTAACGTTCCGGATGACAGCTCTGGCTGATCCTTTGTCTTTCCGAGTACCGCATCGATAACGAGAAGGTCTTCGATGTCACTTACATGCCATGGGAGCACTTCAAGGCCGTGCTCGTCAGCCCAAAATCAAGCACAGAGAACCAGAAAAGATGGAGTCTCATCCATTCGCAAGACTGTATAATTGGTGGAATGGATTATACAATCGATACGACGTATGCTACCTACAAGTACACCATCTCCCTATTACTGATATAACTTTTAGATCCCCGGAATCGTATTACAAACTTCATGGAGGAGAGCGCGATCAATACGAACGGACCCTCGTCGCCCTTGCACGGGTCGTACCGCTCTGGCCTCCAGTCCCATCGCTCCGCATGGCGGCGCAAAAATGGAACACGATCAAGATCCTGGAAATGGCCGCACTTGCAAACAACTGGAGTCGACCACGCACAGATATCATGCACCCTGCATGCGACATACCAGCCGACACTGTGCTGAAACGCAGTCATAGCGAATGCGGTGAGCAGGTCCTTATGCCAGAGCAGTCGGCGGTGGGATCGGGTGGTGCGGTGGATAGGATCCGCAAGAACCTGAACGCCACGCGGACATGGTCGAAGCTGAATGCGCGAACACACTCGACAGATCAAAAATGGGCGTCCCAGGAATACATCGAAACGCTCATCACCATTGGCGAATGGAGGTTCTTCCTCGTCGGTGGCCATGTTGAGAACATCGTTCACACCATTAAAGGGAAAGATGGGCTTTGGATAGGGCGACGCGTTTCGTCATTCTTATCATTCCATGAGCTCAGGTGAGATCCTTCTTCCTCTTGCATTTTGTCCTGCTGAACTTTGATCAGGGATTTATGGAAGAACAGGCAAGATACTCCACTGACTCCGGACAACGTTGTGAATCCGGAAGGAGGAGATAGACGGCTTCGTACCCAGGGATCCATGGAGGTCATGAAGGTAGTCGAAGAGTCGTACAAAGAGCTGTTCCGTCAGGAGACGAATCCAGCAGGAGCGAAGTCAAGTCTGTGTGTTCTTTCCAGGTTTGACGTTGGGCTGATGTTTGACGATGACGGGAATCCGTCTTACTTCGTCAACGAGGTGGAGAGGTCGCAAACCATGAGCCTGTGGCTAAAGACGGTAGAGGATACATCTATGAGAGGGATGGTTGATACCTTCGCACGGGTGCTACATTCACATCTGTCTGACCTGGGAGACCCATACAAGTACTAGCAAATACTCAGTCCCGCACATTGTAGACACAGCTCGAAGCCTTCGATGTCGTGTGAACAATACATGAAGTGTACACACGCTGCACAAACCCTATGCAAAGTGGGCCAGCGAGCGATGGGTAGGGATGGACTCTGCCTTAGCGTAATAGCGATGTTGGGCCACGACGAAGCTGAACCGAGCCAATGCATGTCATGTGCGAGATGTACATCTCAGCCAGTACTTTGCTTAACACAAGCAGTGGTGCTACACAAATTTGCATCCACGACATTGGGTCTGTACTTCCCCTACGAGACATGTTAGATGCGCCGAACCTGCCGAGCATTGATGGTGGTAATACACACAGACACACATGTTTACGGGACCTTTGTTTTACGACAGTCGCGCCGAACCTGCCGAGGATGTATTAACGACCTACACGGACTGGTCTACGATTACCGTAGTTCAACTTTACATTTTGGTCCTGCCCAACAACCCAAAGACGAGCAGTGCACTCACCGAATGATTTTTCCAGGACAGGAATACATGCACAACATACATGGCCATTACTGTTGATCACATCGATTGTCCGGGTATTGTAAGGCAATGATTCGGTAGTGCAGACAAGTCAACAAAATGTATGTAAGATGCATGTACGATGACCGATGGTTTCGATACTCAACACATAGTATGTATTTCAGGGTCGAAATCACGGGGACCTTGTTAACTGCAGTGTATACGTCAGCAACAAACAGTGTGTGGCGTAGCTAGTCTTCGCCGATCAGTTGAATGGACGGAGTCTAAACTGCATCCGAATTGGAATATAAGTCGGAGGGAAATGTACGCCGGCAAGAGTGAAACCTATGTCTATCGAATACAACCCTGACGACCTGGCCACATGGACACTTGAGCAGCTCTGCGAGAACGATTCGGATGACGACGAAGAAACATTCGAAAGAAAGGCAATTGAGCGCGGGCGGCGGAGGGAGGTGCTAGTAAGGAAGGAGGCGGTGGCAGTGGCCAGGAGGAAGGCAGAGAACCGCAGGGCTAAAAAAAGGGAAAGCCACATTAAAGCTGCGATACGAAGAGCGGAGGAGATGCAGGGAAAGGTACAGCCTGATGGAAATGGTCCAGCAACAGGTTGTCCCGGTGCATGCCACGGAGACTGGGGTGTGGGTGGAATAAAAGATAAAAGAAGCAGCGGAAGCGATGGAAAAGCAAACTGTGCAGAATCAAGTAGATGTTAGCCCCCTGAATGATCCCGTCAGCAAATCGCTGAGACATATGAGAAACAATGTCATCTTGGTTCTTCAGTGTGACGTCATGGTGTTACATCTACCCCAGCCTCTTGGTAACATCCCAAGGACAAAAGCTTTCAGTGACTAGACAACATTAAAGGCAGTGCTGAATTTAGCTTCCAGGTAGCTTCAGGCGCGTGATAACACGTAAACAATACATAAGCACCTCACATTGTTCCTGCAGGGTTATGACATATTAGTGGACAACAGAATATTTATATTTATATGTATGCAGTTGGCGAAGAATGTCTGCTCATCAAGCTGACCAGATGTCTTCAACCCCAGTTCGTTATGCAGACTACATTCATAAGCACCTCACATTGTTCCTGCAGGGTTATGACATATTAGTGGACAACAGAATATTTATATGTATGCAGTTGGCGAAGAATGTCTGCTCATCAAGCTGACCAGATGTCTTCAACCCCAGTTCGTTATGCAGACTACATTCTGGGATCAGAGGTGGAAGTGAACCTCGACATTTCCGTCAAGGTGAGCATTGGTTTGCATGTGGAGAAAGGGAATACAACCAGAGTGGATATGCACATGGATAACATGGGCATGGTCAGAGGGCCCAACAGAGTACACCAGGTTCGAGTGTCATGCAGGATACAAGGTGAGTCTTGAATTTACACAGTCCGTGTCAAAGTCGGCCATTCAACTCCCACCGCCAGTTCCCTTCGAAGGTATTGATGGGACGCTTTATTGCTAGTTGTAAAGAGTAGATAAGCCTGGAGGAGTTCTGGATGAGGAACCTCTATTCCACGTCTCTAAGTCGTGGCAGAGTCGGAGAGGTCCTTCTGTCAGAGGCGGAAAGGAACACGTATATTGGGAACGTGGATTGATGGGGTGGCCTATGTTTCCATCCATTTCCATACAATTGTGTCATACATGATAGTTTTCGCTGCACTGGAGAGTGTCAGGTCTTTTCCAGTCTCGCCAAGGAGCCTACAACTTATGAGTACAGGGTCTTCCCTTGGGAATGGTATCTTTGCACAAACTGAAGTCATCATAATATCAAGTAAGGTGCACTTATTATTTGCAACATGACCAAATGTTGTGGGACGTTTAATCCCTCTCAAAACAATGTTATGACCTCTCGGAGGTGTTCAGAATGATTACATAAACAATTAGGTCGATCTATTCAGTCCTTCCATTGATGCTTGGCAGGTTGATCGCTCTACTCGCATACAGATATTGTTGTGCACAGCACATCTACTGATGATCGGCAGGTTCGGCAGGTTCGGCAGGTTCGGCGGGGCGACGCCACAAATGCAAGATCAAAGAGGCAGCAGAGGAATACATGTCACCGAGACAGTACGAATCCCTCGCAACAAATTGAGTTCGTTAGTAGATCACATTGCGGCTTAGTGTTCTCCGTACCGCCACATAGTTAATAAACAGAAACAAGGAAGGCGTTCGAAGGGCTTGAAAGGACCCATTGCATGGATTGCACTCGTGTTATTACATTGTCCATTCATTCATCTTTGCTTGTCACGTGATTGAATCTTTTGACCTTTTCTGATCAGATGCTTGTTGTCTCGATACGGCCTGGCCCAAGCGTGGTCTAGGCATTATTGTTAGATTTGTGCTCGTGGGCAGGCATGGCACTAGCACGCACCTTTGTGACCATGCTCTTCTTCACGATATATAGTGTCCGTTCCTGTGTATATAAGGAAGCCGGAGGTTAATTAGCCACGTGACTGTGCATGCGTCCGCAAAGGTGACGCGCGACACCACAAGTCGCGTCGCGTGAACCATTGCCACTCTTCTCATCCCATCACCATCACCATTCATTACGCCATCACCATGTCCGATATTTTCTATCCACAAGAGACATCCTTGAACGAGTACAACACGTTCATACTGAAGTCTATACCCAAGCAGCTATACAATGTACATCACACACCTGGTGAGCGGATGTCATCGGTGACACACACGACCTCCGGACCCAGAAGCACAACAACCACCGAGACGGTCATTCCCGCTACTTACCACAAGCACGTCCAACGCTTTCTGTGGCGATTCAGCCTCCTCCAGACGCTCTACAAGGATCTCAAGCATGGTCCACCCAAAGGCATACCACCGAAGAGCAAGCGATTTCTCGAGCGAATGCTTCTGCTGATGGACGCCATCATCAGGCGGCTGCTCCAGATGTGCTCGAAGCTCGGACAAGACCTGACGAATGACTCGAGGATACCTTGGTTCGACATGTATCTTGCAACGGAGTTTGTCGTCGGGTTCCATGATCCTGAACATGTCAACTCCTGGCGTGTTCGGCCGGAGAACCTTCGTCTCGATCTCGAAAGATTAGACCCATTCAAGCTCGGTGAGCGAGATTACGCCTTGTCAGATCCTCCACTAACTTCATGATGGATCGGTGAAGATTGGTCAGCTTATGATACAGCCCTGGGCGACACCCTCAACGGGTCCAAGTATGAATATGATGTAGGGATCCTGAGGAAGTCGCGGGAAGAATGCGTCGAGGTCGCGCATGGCTTGAGTCAGTGGTATGGCATCCCGCTCAGGAGGCAGAGAGTCAAAGAGAAGAAGCTTACTTTTGGTTTGTCGTCCATTTCGAATTGCACAGTAGACGATCCGCTGACATATCCCTTCGACAAGGAACCGGTGAAGCAGGACTTGGGGTCAGATTCCTGACACCACCAACATCTAGTTCCGAGTTCTTCGAACAAGAACAATCCTTGGACCTCAATGACCAGCTGAATGATCTGACTATTGTCGAAGATGCGCACGTCACACTGTCCATAGAGCACCCGCCCCCAAAAATCCTTGCCCCTCAGGATGCTGTGGGATCTCTCCGACCGCTCAGCGTCCATATTGCATGGGAGTTACCACCGGTGAGAATAGTTCATGAGAGATTACGCGGCAGATGTAACCTCCCATTTCCAGGCAATAATAAGTGATTCGCTTGATATCACCACCGACCCTAAGATCGTCACTCACGTAGTTGGCACGCGCACGCGCCCTCCCCAGGACGGGTTCCCGTCCATTTCATTCGACGCAGAGGACGTGGAAAGACTGGTCTCTCCAGATGCACTTCTGAACGACATCTGCATCAATGGTTGCGCTGCCCTCATATATTCCGAAGTTGACCCCGATCCTGAGAGGTATTCAGTCATATCAACATACACCCTACAGCTAGTTCGTCAGAACTCCAGCGATGACGTGTTGTGGCGAAACACCAAAAGGACTAGATACTGGGAGAAGTCTGTCTGGATCCTCCCAATCCACCGTCCCACGAGCAGCCACTGGGTCATGTGCAGGATCGACTTCACAGCCAAGCGAATCGATCTATTTGACAGTTTTGCGGAAGAAATCCCTTGGAGGACTGAGATCCAGGTATGCTTTAGCCCCATCAACCCTTTCACGAAGCCAAATGGTTGACGTTCACTTGTGTTGGTGCAGCACGTAACCCGCCTGATCAGCCGGCTATGCTCAATAGCATCAAGCAATGCCAGCGCTCCACAACAAGACTTCGGTGTGTGGACTGCCAGTCCTATACTTGTGAGTGAATGTTTGTGGTACATGAGTGCCATCCCTCATGTGCTCTCTAGATCAAGCCTCTCCAATCCAACGGACACGACTGTGGTCTATGGGTTCTTGCCCAATTAGCCGCAGTTCTTAGGGGTGCGGGCATCACGAACCTGACTGAGGATGATATGCCGGCGTTTCGGAGGTTCCTTTACTCACTCGTTCATCGCAATCTACTGTAATCTCGTCTAATGTACCTGAAGAAGCACATTGTATCGCTATATTACCGTACGGCAGCAGCCCGTTTGCAGAACGAAAGGACGCATGGAAAATATGAGCCACCCCATAGTATGTCCCTTCGGCTACTCATCCTATTCAACTGTGTTCATTCACGGACCAAGTTCAAAATAGAGTGGACACTCGTCCAGAGGGGCCACGGAGCACACTCTCTACAGATTGTAAAACATGAATGTAAGGCATGTGGTTGGATCGAACTCACCCAACACGATTAGACGACGTAGAATACATACGGTGACACACGGTGAAGTTAACGATTTGAGTAACACCCAGGCAAAGTTGCAGGGACCCTGCTATGTAAAGGGTCCAATGTGGGAGTGTACACACAGTCACTCTCCACGCAGAGTCCGACCGCTTCAGTCAAGCAGTCGAATGTCAAACAGGTCAGCGATGCAAATCTTGCAGGTTTGAGATTGTATACCACGGAATAGCGCCATACTGATGTTCGGCAAGTTCGGCATATCTAGCCTGTCTCGTAGGGTAAATGGAGATCACCATGCATAGCACGCTACTGATGTTCGGCAGGCTCGGCACATCTCTCATATATGCAAGGTAATGTAGACAACCACCTGTAGTTCCACCACTCATCCATTGCAAGTTGAATGCATGCAATGCAATGCCCTTCTGATGTTCGGCAGGTTCGGCGCATTCGCGATACATCTAATCTAGCATCAGCAACTATGTAATGACCCAGGACGAGTTCTCCAAGAGTTCAGCGCATCTCACCTGTCCTCGTAATGCAGGTGCAGACCACCGTTTGTATCATGCAGCCGATGTTAGGCAGGTTCGGCAAGCCAATGATATGTATAAGGTGATGTAGACAATCGCGTGTAATTCCAGAACTGATGCACGACATGTTCTGCTTGTGTATCATGTCTCATAAGATAAGGTCAGGCCGCTCTGTGTAGCACACTAACCCGATTATCTGAGATACCTCTAACACAGCGCAGGCGATTGGAGGTGTCCGAAATATAAGAAGAAGTGTAACAGAATTGTACAGAGAACTGTACTAAAAGCATAAGTGCCATGGTATTATGCGTTCTACGCAGCCTAATCCCGAGTTCATATACATTGCCCGCCATGCGGACCTCGTTCTAACAGCTTAGGCAATCCGTCATGTAAAATATGGCTGGCCTGATCATATTATTACGTGATGCTTGACCAGGGTTGATCGTTACATCATTTTATGTGACTCGTGCCATTTCCTGAACCGGTGTGATCAATTATTTAATTATTAGTGGGTACCAAAGCTCGCTATTGCAAAACGTTCTGTGCCCTATATGCCGACAGTAGAAGTGCGTGAACTTAACTTCGCCTGCCGATTCATGCTCCGACCAAACCAGGACAGTTGGTAACTTGGCATTAAGTTTCTAAGGCAGGGACACAGTAAATCACATATTTAATTGACCAATCAGCATCTGTTGTGAGGGTTTGGATGTATGTACTCTAATTTAATACTGTGGTTGATTGTACCATATACCATTGATCATTAGAATAGATTACTGTCGTGGTTTGTCTGGAGCTCAAACTTATAGGTGATGTAAAGTTCACACACTTCTACCTTCGGTTACTGTGTCTTTGCCGAAATGTCTCATAGTATGATATCCAAAGTGCGAACTTTGAGACACACTCCCAACATCACATTGGATTGCACCATGAGACGCGTGGATGTTACGTGCACACAAGAGACGGGCCATCTGAACAATATATTATATAAAACGCCCGGCATCCTTCCTTTGCACTCACCACAGCGAAAGTGTCCCTACACTGAAGGCACGTCCGGCAGAGTAGGTTCTGTCATCACGCCTCTCCACTATTGAATCGGATTGTTACAGGCGGTGACCACTACTCTGAACATTGTATGTGTTGTCGAGTAGGCGATTTTGCATTCGTAATATTTGATGCTGGTTGGCATGGCTAGGCGAACGCGCTTGATGGCGTGGATACACTCTTTCGCAAGTCTCGAGCAAAGATGGTCGCGATAGCTAATGCTCGAACAATGCGCAGCATCAAAGGTCTTGTCATGACTGAAGGACTAGGATGCATATATGGAATGAATGCAATATCATTGCATATGCACAGTGCATTGTCTGGATTTCTTCAGGTGAGCCTGGCGGTCATGTTTTATGCGTACTGGGTTTGATCACGACTTGATTGTGTAGGAGTTGCAGAAGGGATCAGAATGAGCCGCAGGACAACTAGGCAGGAGCACGGGTCAGGGTACGGGTATCGGTACGGGAAGCTATATTGTCTGCCTGTACCCATCCCTGGTCATCCGTGTGCTGGCCTGTAGCCATCAGGAATTTTGCAAGAGTCTTATTTCGTGCACATTGGCCTCGAGTCAATCAGAATATTTTCGACTACGCTAGGCTAGGTATTGCAAATGAGTGTAGACATAATGCGAGGGAATCCTGTATGACTGGTCAACTAGTGGTGGCGCACTAGCGCTTGAGCGACCACGATGGTGGTGGCGACAGTCATGTTTAAATGGACGTGACATGCATGGTTGACCAGCGCCAGTGGCGCTCAAACGCCGAACAGGAATGACGAAGCGACAGGCGATCAAGCAACTGCGCTCGAATAGACATGGCGGGTGTGATTTGCCAGCAGTGGCGCTCAAACGGGCACGATGACAGCGAGAGGTGGTGGCATTCGAATGGATGAGGTGGTGGCGAGGGACAACTATTGGTGGTTTGGCTTTGCGTCTTACTAGCTTGCATGACTGAAGCAAGTCTCACAGGCATGAAAAGAAGTAGAAATAAGACTCTTATCCATCTCACCTTCCCTCCAAGCACGACGACATGAAGATGCGTCAATGTGATGGCATGACGGCGCGACAATGCGGACAACGCGACCACAGCGCGACAAACGCAACGATAGGTCTGATACATCAATGTGTCCGTCATCGTCATCGTCCTGCATGAGCGACATGGCCGTGGTCACTGAACAAAGGAACAATAAAGTGAATAAAACCCAACCTTTCGACAACTTGACCGATTACGAGACCCAACATGCCATTTTGTTGGTCCTCTTTAATGCCCGTGGTCCGTGTGATGGCATGAATGAGACGATAATCCCACTATTGTGATGCGATCCCACTATTCCTGTGGACAGCTCCAATCCCATTCCCACTACTCTTGTGACTCCTCGGTTTGCTGCTTGATGGATGGGTTGATTGGATTCAATGATGATGCACACATATCAGGCTGTATTTGATTCATCCAAACGTCGGCTATATATATAAGTGGAAAATAAAAGAAATCGGTGGTACTGTGCACTGGTGTTATAGGATGGTGGACATTGCTACGTCATACAAGGTCTAGACGTGACAGTGACAGTGAGTAATGAAACGGTCGTTGGAGATGTAACTGACGGACATCTGCACATATCCTCAACCCTACATGCACACACCAACGAGACGACATGACCTACAAGAAAATGGCTAGAAAAAAAATGCAACATCAGTTGGGGACAGTGACAGAAAGGAGACTAGTGGAACAAGCGAGGTGTGTTACAAGACAAGACTTGATGGCAAACATAACTGACGGGAGCGAGGTGTGCAGAGAATCCTGACAACGAAGGTGAGTGAGAGTATATACCGGACAAGGACATAAGGGAAGACATACCTTGTGGACAGAAAAGCAGGGTTGGTGACACGTTGCTCCTGGACAAGCGAAAGAGTGGCGACAAAGGTGGAAAACTCGAGCCAGTCGTCGTAAAGAGGATGACTCTGGAAGAGAGTGTGTGCAAGGCGATCATTGGATACGTGCAGCTTGATGTAATCGAAAACGAGAAAGAATTTCGATTTGGAACTTGGAACAACAGACAGTTGGAGGGGCAGCAGGTGAGCCACTTGGTTCAGTCATTTCTGACAAAAGGCGCGCACAGGTTCTCGATCCTGAAAGCAGTCCTGTTGGTTGTGTTGTCAACAGACGTCAAGATGGGAACGTACGCGACAGGCTATGTGCTGGACGTTGATGGGGCGAAAGAGCTGCCCATGCTTGAGCTTGAGGATGAGGCCAAAGGGAAAGGGCGACTTGTCATGGCTGGGGAGCGACACTGTGTTCACGCTGTCAAGGAGTGGGTGATGACATTGTGTCAGCAACACAGCGAGTTGGTGAAGGAGCGACAACACCTACAGGAGCAGGACAGCAAGGGGGTGACGTCAGACATGCAGAAACCCATAAAGGATCCTCTACAGCAGACATTGGATCTTGGGGGACAGTGGACGGTGATACTGTACAACACTGGTAAGCATTTGATTTGATATCTTGCGTATCAAGGTCAGAGATAGGGTATTGCACATTTGGGTGCCCCCACAAAATGCATGATATAGACATATGGAGGTACACGTATTGACCACAATGGCAACTAATGTATTCATGTGACAGAGATGATCACTCGCAGGCTTGGACTCCACCTCTCAGAGAACCAAAGCGACCATGTCTACAGGCAGACCCCCAAAGAGGGTCTTGTACACCTTTTCGGGATGCTCAAGGAAAGCGACAAAACGTACCGTGATGTTTAGTTAAAGGAGGGAGTGATGGACACTCCGGCACTGCAAATGGGCTGAACTGTTCTCACAAGACTATGTCTGGGATACGATGGAGTGGCTGGAGCTGATGGGAATCCACATGTTTGATGGAACGATGGACATGAAGCTGCATCAATTTCATAACATGATGCTTGGGACAGCAGGAGGGGTTCATATTTTGTATGATCTGACACTGGAATTGCATGGACACTGACACGTTATGAGCATACACTACAGATTATATTGTACATGATCACACAAATGGAGAACTATGCCTGTCAATGTTTCAACAGCATAGAGATGGACGAAAAAAGGGTCGACGCACTGATTGCGGCAGGAGCAGACAGATCTGGATCCAAAGTGAAGGTGGCTCACAACGAGCTACGAGTGATATATGGCGAGATGCAAGCGGCTGGTGAAGAGATGGCGGTGGTGAAAGGGGTGATGTATGTGATCCGCAAGTGCATGGACAATGTGTTAGTGCAACATCTTAGGATGATGTTGGAAGTGGAGGTGCTTTTTGGGAACCAGAGATAACATCAGTGGAGGGAAGCAGTGAGGGAGTACATGGAACAAGTGATCAAAGAACTGCCAAAGGTGATCATGATGATCATAACAATAGACATGGATGTGGATGTGGAGGAGTGGGAGGTGCTGGAAACACTGGAATGGTGTGTGGCGAAGGCGAAAGTGTTGAACTGCATGTCCAACCTGATGGATCTGGAGAAGGCTATTGGGATCATGCCATCCATCTTGAGAAGTGTCTACAGTCACATGGTCCATCATCTTGATGTGATTGATGTCTCTCTGAAGGAGGTACGTAGTCTCTCACATTACCGAATGCACAGTGCAAGGGACCCTATGCTAGGGAACTGCAGGGGTATGGTGTATCTGCCATGGGTCTCGGATCAGGATACTGTGCAGTACAGATACAGGTATGGCATGTTGGCACCTGTGCCCTCACCCATACCCTCAGCCGGGTATTGCCCCATGTGGTGACTTGTGGCAATCACATGCTTCTTTTGCTTACCTGAACCCCCACCAAGTTCAATGCCTGGGCCCTTGCCCTCTCATCCTCACATGCCTGGTGACAACATGACAACAGCAACACAACAATGCAACAATAATGACAACGATGACAACAGCATTGTTGTTGTCATCCTTGTCCTCATGCACCACCACCCTCCCTCACCCTCACCCTCACCTTCTTCCTCATTCTTGTGTGTCCAATAACACAATGGCAATGGTAACCCTCATCATCATGTGCCATTGCCCTCCCTATGGGTACAGGTGCCTGCACAGCCATCCTGGGGTATACCTGTGCCATTCCCTACCCTATGCTTTCATGCATTTCAGACACTTGTCGAAATGCATGATACCCACACTGTGCCACATATCATCACATGCTGCATTTCATGGGGTCCTGGGAATGCATGATACCTGTATCAAGTTCTAGGAGTAGAACAGGTCTACTACACGTGAGTATTAGGATAAGTAAGAGAAGTAGTAACTCACCTCAGTTGATGCCAAAGAGGGTGGAAATGACTGAGGTGTCAACAGGTGAAGTACAGACATATATAGTGCTATGTGGTGAAGGCACACTCATACTTCAATGGGAATGAATGGAACAGGGTGGAATGAATAGTGTAGTAATGTCTATAAGGGGACTGCCGAGTTTGGAACTGTGGGTTCCGACACTTCCGGTAGTTCCAGTCAGTTCCGGGCGGTTCCGGTGGTTCCGGCGATTCCGAAATTGTAGGGTTTGACTGGTCATGCCAGTCCCGGATCCGGAAGTGGTATTTTGTCAACCTGCAACCACACTGCCATGTTACCTTATCATGCATTCCAATGACCCCACAGAATGCATGATACACCCCTGTTCTTAACACAATGTGGACAATGACAACAAGGACAAAGAAGAGGTCACCATGGACAAGGACGACATCACATGGGTGGACAGTAATGAGGATAATGAAGGAAACAGTGACAAAGAGGACAAGGAGGAGTGGGAACATTGTTACAATTATCTCTTCTTCTGAGACTTGGACCACTCTTTCTTCTCAATCTCTTTATTTCTCTCCTTACTAAAGAACCCCCAACTGAGCACTGCATACCTCTTCTCTATCGGTGACCTGTGCCCTTATTGTCCTATTGAACACCAGTATGTTCCTGTTCCTCCTCCTGCTCCTCTCTTACTTCCAGGAACGTCATTACATTATACCCCAGGCATTACCCATGGACCCATTTCCTTCCTAAACCTTCTTCAACCTTCCTTGATGATGTGGCCTGTGGCCTTTCATAATCTCTAGCTTTCTCTTCAATCTCTGTTGCTCTATGCACAGCCCTCATATCTATTCTACTTGTTTCCTTCACATTCCATCAGCACACTGCCCCTGGACTGACCCCAGTACTTATACCTGACCACTTGTCCTCTCATGCCTTTCTTTCTTTTCCCTACATTTCTTCTATGCATCCACAAGGCATCTACTCTCTGTAGCCCTGCCCTATTGTACCTTGTCCTACCCTCTGCTTACTCAATACTCCTGTGCAATTTACTTCTTTTTTCATTGAGAGCTTGTTTGTCTGACGACACCCTCAATCCTAGTCAACTCAGTCTTCATTGAAGTCTGTCCGACTTCTCCATCACCCAGAACCCTTGACCTGAGTCCTTATCTACCATATGCAGAACTCTAGGAAACCTATCGAAGTCCATTTGACTTCTCCATTACCTGGAACCCTCAACCCTAGTCCACATCTGCCATATGCAGAACCCCTTTGTCCACTTTGTTGACTCCTAGAACCCAGATCCTGATCCTGAGGATGTAGCATCTCTTCATGAGTACCTCCCTCAGAGAACACCCAGCACTTGGGCCTTGCCTCTCAGGCATCATCTTCGATATATCCTTGTTGTCCATTTGGACTCTCCTTGACTTCTAACCTCTTGACCTTGACATATGACCTCCCTAGCATATCCTTATTGTCCAACTCAGACCTCATCTCAACCCAGTCCTTGACTCAGCTTCTATTAGTTGCCTTTGCATAACACACATGTTCAACACAAGCAGATGATAGAGAAGCATTGTACCCTCATTACAAGGCATGAGGGATGGAAGGAGACACACATGCTCCTGGTAGGCAGCAAGTTGGACAGGCATGAGAAGAATGTTTCAGTCTTGAACTTTGCAAGAGTTCCACCCAGCTTTCATCAGACATGGAAAAAGCTCTTGTGTTTGTCAAAGGACCACACATCTGTGCCAATGCATGGACATGCACTTATGGACATGATAATGTGGGAGTGGAAGAACATTACCTCCCAGTCCTTCATCCACATCATGTGGACATTTGCAGCAGTGGTGATTGCCAAGGCTGGCACAATCATCTCATACTGACACAAGATAACATGTTGTCACCCACATGGGGGTGCAGCTTTGCTCTGCATTCATGCCCAGAATGCCATTTCCACATGTTTGGCCCCAAAAGATCCAGGACAGACCACTGAGTTGTGCCAGACAATGCTAAAGGACCTTTTGGGATCAGCATCCCAGGGGTTGAAGGCTGGAAAGGCTCCCATATTGACTGAGGGAAGCCTCCTACTGAGGGGTTGCATCACATGGCTGGATGGCATATATCCCACAGCACATGAGGATGGCATCACTGCACACATCATGGAGGATGAGCTTGCTTGCCTTGAGTGAGAGAGGAACCTCAGAGCTCAACAGCATGTGGTACAGAAGGTAATCAATGCCATACAGAACTTGCACATCACCTGGCATGATCCCACAAGCAAGGCACACGCATGTGACAACCCACCTCTTGATGCAGACATCACATTGGCCCTGCATGCCCTGGTTGAAGTAAGCACTGGCCACCATTCTCTCTGTGCATGACTGATCCTGTCATTGTTTTTTTTTCCCTCTGCTTGCACTGTCCCTAGGCACTGAATGTGAATGCCTACCAACAGTGCATGAAGGTAACACATGTGATGGGGTTTGACACTGACAAAGCCCTGGCATGGCACAAACATCTCCACATCAACATTAGATCTGAGTCACCCCAGGAGTATGACATGACTGACACGTTTTTCATGGGAGCTCCAAGGATGCACCACCTCCTTGGGATTCCAATGAAGGCCCAATCCATACAGCATCTTGAAGATATTGCAAAGGGATACACTGAGTGGATGAACAGCAAACCCAGAAGCCATCTAGAAGCAGAGGGTCCAGTAAGCTCTCATTACAAATCATCCATGCCCCACATCTGATTCCTTCATCACTGGCACATGTACAACAGAGTCATGATATCTTCCTTCAACTCACTCTCACACATTACTGCATCTTTTTCTAACATTCTATCTTCATTTTGTGCTTCTCATTTCCATGTACCAATTTTTGGACCCCCCTTGAAATGTATACTATAGCAAGTTTCCAGAAATAGAGAGATACTTGTATTAGCTTTCAAACAGTTCCTTATTTATGTAATTTTATTAAGAAATGGACAAAATATGAGTAAAATATACATATGTAAAATACTGAAGAAAAATAACTACCATGCATGGCCCATTGCACATTTTATAAATGCTTTAAATTGAACAATACAATGTGTTTCCATGAATCATGAATGGATGAATGAATGAATGAACACTTATAATCCATGCAAAGATAATAAAAAAATAAAAACAAAAACAAAAACCCAGAACTTGGCTTTACCCATAGCTGACCAATCTACAACAAATACAAATAAATAAAATCAAAATAATATCCACCCATCCATCCATCCAATTGAGACCAAAATCAATACAAAAATTGTTGTACATTTTTACAAATAGATTTGGATTAGATCTACTCTATGACTATATCTTAACAATTCACTCTGCACACTTGATGGAACACTATACATATATGTGTGATGATGATATTATCTATCTTAAAAATTTCATTCCATATTTTAATACATTTTTTTTTACAAATATGTTTGGATCACACCATTATTATGATTAGAGTTTATATCTAAGTCTGGACATTTGATGGAATACACTAAGTGTGTGGAATTTACATATATTTCCTAGATATAATTTGTATTTTATTATATAGACAGATTGTATTATGATACTACAAACATTTAATTTAATTGCATATACTAAGTTATACAAGATCATAACATAAGATATTTTAATACATATGTCAGCACATTATTGTATGAATTGTAGACCTAAATAGAAAGTCAATGATAAAATTATTAGGGCACTTCAATATATACACTATGTATGCCAAATGGACCAGCATGCCATTTTTCTGCATCTAATGTCTCCTTGCCAGCAAGCTCAGACAACAACTCCTTGATGGTAAAGTCATGACCACCTTGGTGAAATGAGACCAACATTACTCACATTTTGTGATGATCTTAGTTACTAGTTGTTTCAAAATATAACAAAGGATCTTATCTTCACATGGCAACACAAGGTGATGCATGACATGATGCTCAGAGTGGACTATCAAGAGCTGGTGGACAACCCCAGCAACACTGACATTGGTTACTCCTTCATCTTTGATGAAAAGAATGTGCTTCAGAGACCACTTATATATAATAAAGGCCATCATTGCAGGTGAGGATGTCTTCTCTGACTTTCTATTGCAACAAGACAGCAACCTCACTTGAAACTGTGCAGCATTGCTGGGCCAGCTACAGGACTACACACCACTTTACAGGCTGCTCCTTGTCCATGCAGAGATGTTGAGTGGAGTGCCTGCCAGAGGCACAGAGTTGCAGCAATGGTATATTATAGTACACAGACATGCTCCATGTGGAACCTTGTGGTCTTTGGACAACACCTCACATTGCTTTTTAGTATTCAAAAATTACCACACTGATGGAACACAACAGGCTAATCCATCACCAGCAACATACTCATCCAGGACCTCACTTTTGTCTGGCCATTTGCTCATGTCACAGCAAAGATCTGCTTTCAAAACAATCACATCATGGACCTCTACGAGGATTTTTTCTTTGTCAACTTTGACTGCAAGTTTACTGATCAAAGAACTTGTCTGCAGCCATAATACATACAGCCTGCCTTGCATACAATATGCACTCATGATCAACCCTTGGCATCATATCCAGACTGTCTGGCAATACAAGCTCAGACATGTTGTGGAAGATATTGTGGAGCTGGATCAGGTAAAGGATGCAGAGGCGCTGTCAGGACACACACATGCCACAGAAAACCACATCTATGGCCTCAGTATGCCTGGCAGGTGTTGCAGAGGATGTTCTTTCTCTGTTTTTGAAGGCAAGCATGTCATGGCAAGAGCACTGCCAGGTTCTCACAGAAGGATGCTTTGTCCCTTACAATCAGGCAAAAGTAACCTCAAGGGATGAATCCTTGTTTGTAATAGTGAATACAATGCATGGTTAGGCTGAACCAACATTCACATCCACATTCACATGTGGTAGTAGACACACATATCTTGAGATGAACCAAGCAGTGGACAGGGTCATGGACCACCTCCATCTTTACCATGCTTGACATAGGAGGCAAATGGAAAGCAAAAGTGTGCATATCCCATCACAAGCAAAGAGAACAAGGAGAATTATGACAAACCATGTGTGGCAACAGAGCATGAAGAAGACGATAAGGACAGTGATATCCAGGCAGCTATATATGCCTCCATGGCAATGTCTGGCGAGCATTGTTAGGGTGCATGCCTCTATATCATGCTGTTGTTATTTGCCCACATCCAACAGTTGAATGTCATGGTGAAAGCAGCAGCAGTGTGTTCTTATGCAAGAACACACCTGCCCACTCAATACCTTCAGGTCTTGTCCACTTTGCACAGCAGCGACTTCAGGTAGCTTGTATCTACTTTTACATTGTCAGCGCTCTGGAGGCTGTACCCGTGTAATAACCGATCAACCGGCTGATAAGACGATGCAATCGATAGCATGCATATATATACACACTCTCCCCCCATCCCCATGGATCTCGAGGCCCAGATAGTCATTCAGAGCAAGCTCGAATGTCGGTGGCGACTTTTCGTGCTGCTAACAATCATAATTGCCCATATCACCTACTATTATGAATTATTATTTCTGTCGAGAAGGGAGAGAATTCCCTACCATACATCAATTCTGACCGGCGAGGGGTGGATGCTGGAACTCCTCAATGGCCATCCTGATCGAATCA
>JBBPMO010000510.1:5448-22787 GCA_038090315.1 Xanthoconium stramineum | reverse complement strand
ATATCCGGTAGGAGATTACTCAAGGACACTCCCTACACATCGAAGATTACTTGAACGACACTCTCGATACGGATCCGATCGGAGATTACTTTAAGGACACTCCCAGTATACGACGAACGGCTAGTAACCAGGCCTAAACGTAACATCGCCTCCCCATCAGACTTGCTACTGGGACTCAAATTGTCAAAACTACAGCTCTCATTGATTGTGGTGCCACTAGAAACTTCATTAACATAGGCCTTCTAACCAAGGTGAATTTCCCCTTGAAACATCCTCCCAAACCCATCCATGCATACAATGTTGACAGAATCACCAATGCCAAAGGAACCATTAGATGGAAAGCCCACACCAACATCCTCTTCCCTAACTCAAGAGAAAGTGCCAACCTCATGGTCCTCAGTTTGGGATGACAACAAGTCATTCTGGGGATGCCTTGGCTGCACAAATGGAACCTCAAGATAGATTGGATATCAAATACCATCTCCATCCTGAAATCACCAAGTTCTTCTTCCTCCAACCACATTCCCCAATGATATCTCCTGTGATGGCTAGGCCTTAATGCAAATTGAAAGATCTCCAACAGGTTACATAAGCAAGAAGCTTGGCTGAGAGGAGAATTGATTAGCAACACCACCATCTCCACCCAAATCACCCAGATTGCCCAAGTAATGAAACCTGTCATACCAGAGTGGTGCAAAGACTTTGCAGACATATTTTCAGAGAAAACTCATGATCAGCTCCCCCCCCATCATCCCTATGATCATACCATTGAACTTTGCTCTGACTTCATCCTCAAGATTGCCAAAGTCTACTCACACAACCCAGCAGAGATGGAAACCTGCAAAGACTTTATCAAGGAACATCTTAAAACTGGATGAATTGTACCCTTCAAATCTTCCCAAGCCTCTTTCTTCTTCTTCATACCCAAGAAGGACAGAAGCCTATGCCCTTGTCAGGACTATCAATACCTAAACTCCCACACCGCTCAGAATGCCTACCCCCTACCATTCATACTTGAACTCATTGATGATATGAAAGAGTCCACACTATTCACCAAATTTGACATCTGATGGGGGTACAACAACATTCACATTCAGGAAGAAGATCAGTGGAAGGCTGTGTTCATCACCTCCATGGGCTTGTTTGAACCTACAGTCATGTTCTTTGGATTTTGCAATACTCCCCCCACATTCCAAGCATTTATGAACCACATCTTTGCCAACATGCTACAAGAGAAATGGCTGAAGATTTACATGGACAATTTAGGCATCCACACCAAAGATGATGTCACCCTCCACCATGAATGCACTTGACAAGTGCTCCAATGCCTTTGTGAACATGGACTATCAATCAAGCTCTCCAAATGTGTATTTGACATCCCTTGCATGGAGTTCCTGGGCATGATCATCAGACAGGGAGAGATCAAGATGGATGAAAAGAAGCTCAAAGCCATAAAAGAATGGAAACCCCCTACCTCAGTCAAAGGAGTGTGATCCTTCACTGGGTTCACAAACTTCTACAGGAAATTCATTCCAGATTTCTCCAATATTGTCACCCCCCTTAACCTGCTCACTCAAAAAGGGGAACCCTGGACCTGGATACTGCTTCAGCAGAAAGCCTTTGAGCAACTCAAACATATCTTCTCCTCTGCCCCAGTTCTTTGAATCCCAGATGTAACTCGCCCCTTCTCCATCATGACAGACAGCTTGTTACTGACAGCTGGAGCAGTACTCATGCAAATGGATGAGAACTCAGATCTACACCCCTGTGCTTACTACTCCCACACCTTCACCTCCACCCAATGAAACTACAATATCTATGATTGCAAACTCCTTGCAGTGATCTTGGCATTGGAGGAATGGAATCAGTATCTCCAAGAAACCACACATCCTGTTACCATTATCACCAACCACAAAAATCTCTCCTACATCAAAGACCTCCAAAAATTGTCCAGATGACAGGCCAAATGGTCACCACTGACTTGCCACCTTCAAATGGACACAATTCATTAATGGTTGTGGTCAACCATTGCCTTACAAAGGGGGTAATTCTCATCCCTTGCTCTAAAACCATTGATGCAGCTGGAGTTGCCAAACTTTTCCTCCACCATGTGTTCAAATGGGTTGGACTCCATGACTCCCTGATATCCGATAGAGGTCCACAGTTTGCATCCACCTTCACTAGAGAAATAGCCCAACTCTTTCACTATGATGTCAAACTCTCCACCACATATCACCCTCAAATTGATGGACAAACAGAGCAGACCAATCAGGAGATTGAAACATATCTCCATATCTTCTGCACCAAAAACCCTCAGAAATGGATGGACTTCCTTCCCACTGCAGAGTTTCATTACAACTCCATCCCCCATAGCTCCACAAAAGTTTCATCCTTCTCCCTGCTTCATGAATATGAACCTCAGGCATACCCACCCTTGGGAAGGACCTTTATCCAAGCCCTGGAAGATTGCCTAACAGCCCTAGAGGGAGCCTGAAAAGAAGCCCTAGCCATACATGAAACAGCCTGTCAAATCATGAAGGAATGAAACACTCAGAACTTCTCCCCCTGGAAAGTTGAAGATAAGGTTTGGTTGGAAGCTACAAACCTCCATCTCAACTACCCCTCTAGGAAATTAGCTCCCAAGCAACAAGGACCCTTCAAAATTTCCCAAGTTCTATCACCTCTCACTTATTGCCTCTGTCTACCAGCTACTTGGAAAATACATGATATCTTCCATTTCCCTTCTCTCCCCTTACAAGGAAACAGAAGCACATGGTCCCAACTTCTTGAAACCTCCACCTGACCTGATTGGCACTGAAAAAGAATACAAAGCGGAACAGATGGTTTCACATTAGGGCATCTCAGAACATTGTAAATATCTAGAGAAAGACATGGGTACCAGTTACCCACCATGGGTTGTGGGTATGGGTACTTATGGATATGGATAAGGGTTGGGACCAGGGTACCCATGACCCAGGGTACCCATACCCACAACCCATGATCAGTACCCACAAGTACCCATGGCGATTAAAGTTGTTATTGAATAGTAACTTTACTCAGTGGTTGGAAAACAAGCTGAGCTTATCTATTGGGTAATAAGTATTGTATGTAATTAGTACTAATGTAGGTGGTTCTATGGTAATGATACTACTCATCTCAGTGGTTGGGAAACCAGCTGAGGTGTCTAACTATGAGACAAACCTTGTGATTAAGTAATCAGGTGGCTGTACAAGCGCACACTGTTTGCTAATTCCAACACTCCCCCTCAAACAGAAAGGGTCTACTGTAGTGAAAAAGAATAGAAAGGAAAAATAGAAATACCTATTTGTAGTGGTCTAATGAAATTCTATGTGAGGGATGGTGAACCTGAGTGAGCAATGCATCCCGAAAGTGTTGCGCATGCGGTTACCCAATATGGCAAGTTGCGGCTCAGTGCACTGTCAGGTGCCCACACATTCATCCTTGATTGACTCCAGTACTGCCATCTTTGCGTTTCGCAGCTCAGCATCCATCCTACTCCATCTCCAGTCTATGTACATCATATCCAGCACATCTGATCCATCCAATTTGGCTTCAACACAACTGTATGACTTGGTAAGTCATCCTCAACTGACTAACCCTTGTAGGCTTCACCTTGAGTTGTCCTCAGCGACATGGTGGGTTCAGATGGTTTATGGGTTGTCTGTGGTCGATTGGAGGTGGAATGAGTGGCCCAGGTATGTGGTTTGTTGATTGCCTGCGCTATCTGTGCTGACTTGCTTTGTATCCAGCTAGCAGTCATGTTTTGAGTCGTTTTGACTCACAGTGTGCACTGCTCATTGCACCATTCATCCAGCACCATCTTCCATCGTATCCAGCACCATCACCAATGCTTTCATGCTTCCAAACACGCTTGATGTTGCTCATCGCCTCCTGCTCACCCTCTGCCCCTCCTGGCACTCTATCTCAACATAGCGCATTCATATCGGCAATGCACTCGTTCTCCTTGCTTCAATGGCATGTCACATTATGTCTGGCACCTTTGGCAACATTTTTGTGGTCCTGGTTGCCCTTGATGTCTCTTGATCCCCCTGTTCACCTCCGAGTCTATGGCCTTCAGGCCCAGTATCTTAACATGGTAAGTTCATCTCATCAATGTGCTCATTCCTGATGCCTCTAGGGCATTCCTGGTGGCCATGGACCCCGCCTGGTGCAGTCGTCTGTTGCCCGACCTGTCTGTACATATCAACCCATGGGTCAACCCACAGGTTCAGGTACCCATGGGTCCATGGGTATGGGTAAGCCGTGGGTGTGGGTATGGGTTAGTGCTCTGATACCCATGGGTTTACCCATGTCTTTCCCTATAAGTATCTGATTGCATGGAAAAGCTATCCATCATTGGAGAACACCTGGGAACCCAAATCTAACCTCTGACATGCATTAGACATCCTCAGCACTTATAAGAAAACTCACCAGCTCCATTATATGAAGACAACAACATGCCCTTTGTTCCCCAACTGTCATATCCCATATGACCAACCAAGTCAACTCTGGCATTCTGGTTCACTTCCAACCCCCTTAGAAACCAACTCCAGCGTGTTCTTGCCCAGGACTCACTTCCAGACCTCCAGACATGTATTAGGGTTCCCTCTTGTCATCCTCCATTTTGGTTACCCCCTTTTGTACTAAGGTTTAGTAGCATCCTTGCCACTAACCCTATGTACCTGCACCACAGTTCCACATTCCAGACAGCCAGTGCACAGCCTTAGCATTTTACATCTATTCCTATTATTCAGCTCCATTTCTCTGTTACCAATCCTGTACACCTCCATAGTATAAGTACTGTATCCCTGAGCCATGTATTCTCCTCAGTTCAAATATCAACTAAGATTCCACTCCCCTCTGATCCTCTGCTAGAGTCTCTGACTCTCCTCTGAACACTATTCAACTTCATCACTGTGCAACATTAAGTCTTACCTCCAAGTTATCTCTACATTCTGAAATTTGAAACAAAGACTTGACAAGGGCGCAGCACTCCTCTCCAAGTCGCTGAAGCCAAGTCCCGTCTGACACTAATCTCTGGACGTTCTGGAGATAGTTCCGGAGTTGACCTGGTCTTGACACCAACACAGTGACTCCTTCCACCCCATCAGATCCATTGATATCCCCTGGATCCTTGGACTCACAGTCTATCAACTCACTTTCCTTCAACAACATAATCTCTGACAAAATTCCATTTCCAGATCCAGGACTGGTATGACCAGTCAAACCCTACAATTTCAGAATCATCAGAACCACCAGAACCACCAGAACCACCCAGAACCATCTGGTTCCAACCAAAACTGACTGGAACTACTGGAAGTGTCAGAACCCACAGTTCCAAACTTGGCAGTCCCCTTATAGATGTTACTACACTATTCATTCCACCCTGTTCCATTCATCCCCATTGAGGTACAAGTGTGCCTTCACCACATAGCACTATATAAGTCTGTACTTCACCTATTGACACCTCAGTCATTTCTGCCCTCTTTGGCATCAACTGAGGTGAGTTACTGTTACGGTCAGTTACCTGAACAGTTGTACCTTCTTGATATGCATGTCTTGTTGTTGCTTCTTTTCTTTAGGACTTACCTCATATACAGAGGACTGCTATACCTTCACCCTAGGTCCCCATTCCTTCACCCTAGGTCCCCATTCCTTCTCCCTCCAGCCTGTTCCTGAAGGTGATCCTACCCCTGTTCCACTCCTCCTTTTCACTTCCTAAGTGGGGTAGGACATCTCATTTGGTTACCATCTTGATCTCTATGGACAGCCTCGCTCCTCTAGGCAGTTCTCTTGCACTGTCTACATGTCCCCCTTAGTCATACGATTCTATTGTCTTCTGTCACATTCTATAGTGATGTGGCCCATAGTACTTATACCATGCTGCCAATATAACATCTCTCTCTTTACACTTATTCTATGCAATACAAGGTATCTTGCTGCATCCAAGTCTTGCCTTGCAATCCCCTTTGCCATAACCTAGTCTGCTTGTGTCTCTAAGGACATTGCATCTCTTTGTGAGCACCTCCCTTATGAGACTGTCCAAGCCACTCCAGTCAACAAATTCCTTTTGCATAACAGTTACTACTTCTCTTACTTATCCTAATACTCATGTATAGTAGACCTGTTCTACTCCTAGAACCTGATAATCTCTCCGTGTCCCATGCTAGGGAACACACTTGGTTCTGCAAAAAATCTGGGTGCCCCATTCACTACTAGTTCTACAGGAAGTGGTGTCTCTTCATGAAGTACCCCCTGTGCATGCACCTCACAACCACAGAACCTTACCCTAATTCTCCCAATCCCACCTCATCCACTGTCATTGCCTTAGGAATCTATATTTTCACCATCTTCACTGCTGCCTTGATCCTCCATTGCCTCCACCATTGTTCTCTCTGAGAGAATTACCTGAATTACACCATCCCCACCATTTGTCAACCATGTTGTCCCCAATCTGCACTCAGTTCTCCTCACCAGCCCCATCATCACCACTTCACTCCATCCCCATCATACCACTCCTCCTCCCCATCTCACACCTCCATAATCTCTACACATCTGCCATCACCTCCCCCTTCATCCTATTTGTGATTGAAGGACAAGACCAATACAAAAATGATGTTATATGCCAGGAACTCATTCAACTCTTCCATGGCATTGCCACCACCCAAGTCCTTTCCTCTGATGTCCCTGCCCAAATTGGATTACCCCTCCACACTGCCCTGTCAAAGCTTCCTGGACATGTCTTGAATCTCCTTCACCTTCATCAGTTCCATCAGTACCTTGATGTGCTTCTCCATGAAGTCCTCTACCCAATCTTTAAGAAGGTTTATCTTTCTATGACCAAAGGACAACAGAACAAATACCTCACTAATGCAGAAATCCCATCCCCATTCTCAGACTCCCCTCTTCTGATTCCCCAGCCTGCATCCTCCATACCTCTCATCAATTGCATCTCCTTTCGCCCCACATCCCCAGCCCCCACCATTGCCAAAACCAGCCATTGCTTTCACTGCCAAGATCCTGATCATGAGGAAGAGGACTGCCCTGTGTATCATTGCCCCACTTGTCAAAACTCACCTACAGGCCATCTCCAGTATCTTTGTCCTCAGGCCCAATATGGTTTCTGCAAAGGATGGGGGCATTCCAACAAACATTGCAGCCACCACACTTGTGGAATTTGTGATGCCAGGAGACATGTCTTGGCTGACTGTCCATTTGATGTCTATACCCCTCAAGAGGCATACACCATCTATGGAGGATATGACAATGAAGACCAGGAGCTTCAAGCACCCACTATGGATGAACTGGAATGAGGGGACAGTTTGTATTGAGCCTAGGGCTCAATTGTACAAAGGGGGTAATGTTACAATCCAATTTCTCTGTTATACCTTCTTCCTCCTTTCCATTACATGACATCCTTATCTGTTTCTCATTCCTTCTCATGAGGTGACTGATAGTGACCTTCTTGCACTTGGCCCACATATTGTCTCATTCTTTTATCTGACTATACTTACTACAGACTGATCACTCCTCTAGCCGGCTCTCTTGTGCTGACTTAGTCTTCCCTATCCTCCATTTAGTTCTACAACGTTCTTTAGCTTTCTTTAGCACATGACTTCTAGTACTTATATACTGTCTCAGCCTGTATTGACTTCATTCTTGTTCTACACAATTACAGCATCAGGCTTGCATCCACAACCTGTCAGTTGTGTCCTTGTTCCCTTGTCACTTTGCTCCAACACTTGAGACTTCTTTGAGGACATAGTGTCTCTTCGTGAGTACCTCCCTCAGAGTAAGTAAGACCCTAGACCTAGAATACAAGTCTGTCAACTCATGTAACACATTTAGATATAATAGAAGTCGAAAATCTGGGCTCTGTGTGGGGCCTACACTGCTTGGGTCCTATACAACATCAGCTCCAGCTGGGTAACTCATAATAAGGTTGGTCTTTTAATCCAGAATTTTGCATATGCTAACTCTGTTGTAGATGAATGTATGTCAGCATGGTCCATTTAGCATTTTGATGTCTTCAAATTTCCTAGGTCTTTGGTCACACTGGAATGAAGCTTGGTGGCAATTCAGCACAATGTGCAAACTATTCTGGTAAGTTGTTTGACTCAGAAGTTGACAGATCTTGTTTACACACCCACTATAGAATCCAATGCTTGCATGGTATGTGGTCCAGCAGTTGTCTGCACTTGAAAGGGCTCTAGTTGATGTGACTAATAAGGTTGGGATCAACATCAACCGTGTGGTCATGGATTCCTATCACCAAAATCTTCTACCTTTTGTATATGGCCTTGGCCCATATAAAGCCCAAGCTTTGGCCAGAAAAATTGTGTTAATCATATGTTGCTGTAGCTGTTTCTTTTTGTTTTAACTTATCACTTTATTTAGGGGGGCAATCTTGTCAATTGCAATCAGTTCATCAAGTCTAGTCTATGGACCACAAACATCTTCCTCAATGCAGCTGGATTCCTGCACATCTCTCACAACATGGAATTAAAACCTACAAAAACTGGCATGCAGATGATGATGTGTAAGATCCATTGGATGTCACTTGCAACCACCCTGAGGACTACAAGCTTGCATGAAAGATGGCAACTGGTGCTCTTGAACTTGACAAGGCAAGTGTTCATGATGAACACCCTTCACATGTGGCAAACTTCCCCCACCTAGCTCATCCCTCATATTATCATCCTGATCTCAAGAATGATGGGCTCTCCAAGATCATTTCCTCCTCTCCCTTCTTCTTCAGTGTGTTCCAAACATGAGCAACAAATCCAGTGGTGGGTCCCTGACTGCCCTCTCTATCATTGAGACATGCTCAGCTGTCCAGATGTGAGTGGTTGTGTCCTGCATTTCTGCATTAGTATAAATTACATTTCACTTGGATAGTAAGGTTGGGTGAGGTGCACCAGTTCACTCAAGTGGTCCCATTGTTTTGCTCCAATTCTATTTCCCCTCATTCATTGCCACTTCCTTTTTTCATTGCCCCCACCTCATCAACTGCCTCCATACCTCAAACTCCTTGGGTTTTCTCCAAACCAAACCATCCACAGTATGCCCAGCATTAACCTCATGAGTTGAAACTCTGCAACATCCAAAAGTCAAAACTTGCCCTCACCTCCATTCGTAAGGATCAACATTCTGTGCTCATTTGCCTATTCAATTCTCTCCTATGTGATCAAGCCATCAAATTGTTGTGCGATATATGGCCTCAGCAGATCATGCCCACAATTTCTTGACATCTGGTTGTCCCATGGTCTCACTGATATCTGATTTGGATCATTCCCTGGCCACCTTCCACTCACTTCTTGCTCACCCCCATCAAAGAATTTACCTAGGAGAAATGAAGTTTAGACTACATTCAACTAACTCACAATCCCATCTCCTCCTTGTCAGTATGCCACTTCTGTTTCTTTCTTCTTTGCCTACTCACCCCCTCCATGATAAAGACCAAGCCTTCAAATCATGTATGATACATGGGCTCAGTAAACATATGTTTTGTCATTGCAACCGACTGTGCAAATCTTCCTGTCCATCATACATCCAATGTTCAACATCTTTCACTCATTGTGCATACCTGTTACGGAATTTGTGCCCCTACACAACATACCCTACATCCTCCTCTCCCCCGATGGAGGACCGTATCTCTCCATTGACGAATTCCTCGCTTCACCGGACCAATATCAGAACCCGTCCACATTCGTCCCCGACTTCTCGTTCTCCTGACGGAACCCCGTTCCAGTATTAGATGCGTCTTCTTGTTTCACCTTTCTCGTCCTGATCCGTTCCGCTCTTCCACTGGTCCTTTGGTCCACTGGTCTCCATTTTAGTTCCTTGTATGTTTTCCCCTTTTGATTACACAGCTGCTCCGCTTTCGCTACGCAGCACCGGCCTCCCATTCCGTTTCCCGTTTCTACATCGTATGTTTCTCTGCCTCTTTCTTCTATTGGTTCAGTGAAGTGGTAGCCTACCCTGAACCCTACTTAGAGCTCCGATTCCTTCTCCGCTCTGTACTATATAGGGTCACTCGACCTCTTGTTTGTTCCTTAGCTAGTTCTACGCAATCCAGCCTAGTTTCTAGTCTTCCAAGGTTCACCTTGAGACCCTTCCGTCTGAAGCCTTCCCTTACCCGGAACGGCTCTCTTAGGACGTTGCGACTCTTCGTGAGATCCTCCCTAGGATACTCTACTCAGTGCGAACCACATCCGGTAGGAGATTACTCAAGGACACTCCCTACACATCGAAGACTACTTGAACGACACTCTCGATACGGATCTGACCGGAGATTACTTTAAAGACACTCCCGGTATACGACGAACAGCTAGTAACTAGGCCTAAACGTAACAATACCCTCACCATGATGGACACATCCCTCCCTGTGTACTCTGTCATATACTTGTCAAACAGTGGACAAGTGGCACTATGAAACCAATTTATGAGTCATGCTCTGAGAGGATCACACCAAGCACCAGGACAGCAAACATCTAAAAGACATCATCAATACCATCTGTATTGTTGATGCATTCAAGCCCAACAACAACCTCAAGCCTGAGTCAAGGATATTTGTTGAGGGTGACCCAAAGAATGGGACAATCTCATATGCTGGACACTCCATTACAGTGAACTTGAAGAGGTTGCTGAGGTTGGCATGGCCAGTCTCCATCATCAGGTGTGTAATTTCAAATACTGTCTTCATGTCAATTCTGATTTACATTGAACAAATTCTCAGGACCAGTCACCACCAGTTGTACACTGCTGTTGTGTCTCTCAATGAACCCATAGATTGAATAAGATTAGGTAGCTCATGTTTATGAGATACAATGTCATATTTGACTTCATTAGCTTTGTTATAATACTTGCCATGGATTGGCTGATTACTAATATTATTAATGTACTTTTCAACTTTGCACCCTTGTTGACGTCTCGCTTGCACACTAACCAACAACAACACCATGAAGGACTCCATAAGTCACCAAAGAGGTAATCATGCTGGTGTCAGCCATGGGATGGGAACTATAAAGAGGCAACCTATTATTGAGACCTCCTTGAGGCACTTCTGAGCCTCCTGTCTTCTTCATCTTCCAGATGTGCCTGCCAGTGGTCCTATGGCCCCCACCCATCATCCTGATTCTTCCATCACAAACCCATCCAAAGTTGTTCATTGAGCTCATCCAGTTTGCTTGACAGCTGGACAAGGCAGTCATGTTGCCCAGCTGTAGAAGGTTGTTGACACTATCAATCATGTTATCCACCAAGCCAAGCAATCAAACAATCATCTTGACAATGAACCTGTTAACCAGATGGCTCCTACTCTGCATTGTAAAAAGAAAAAGTCTGGGAGGTGGCAGGCCAAAGTAAGCCTTGCAGCAGGAACTCATTTGTACACTAACATGGTTTGACCAGGACACTGCAAACAACAATGTGAGTTCTGATCCCTTTGGCCCTGACAGCCAGTCAATCATGCAGTCAGGTTTGGAAGGTTAGTTTGGCTTTTAACCTCAAGCCTGTGTGTTTGTTGGCAGGCAAATGCTGGAGGACTATGAAAGGGATCATTCCAAAAACAATTCATTGGCACATAATATGAGCAAAAATGGTATCCATCCCCAAGCAGTTTGTGATCATTTAGTCACTGTCTTCAAGCTCACAATATATTTTCAGAAACCACATGATGACTTTAATGAATGGCATTCAGAGGGTGGGGATTACAGTCTCCAAATGGATGTTGATGGTACACACAGTGGCTTCAATTTCAATAATGAAGAACATATGTTGGAACTCTTTCTATGTCATTCATTTGCTAATCATAATTGCAAAGATCAAGTGCCATCAGATCGTGAGGGTTAGGTCATGAACTTCCGACCCACCCTCACAGAATGATGCCCCAGTTCAACCATTGAAGTGCTATGTCCTGCAGGCACCACAACAATTTGACATGCACCACCAGAACATAAGACAACATCAAATTTGTAGCCTTTCCTCACCACCAATCTCCTGCTCATCTTCAATCTGGGTGGGCAAGAACAATCCTGGCAACACAGCTGAAGTCTAAAACATTGTACACCATGGGGATGAACTGGTCAATAACCACAGTATTCTGTGGGTAGCACTCAACATTTTATAGGCTGATACTGACTATGATGTACTTAGTAGTCATCATGCAAACAACCATCAGCACAGGTCCCTCAATCCCAACCATCTCGCCAGTGTTCAAGATGGCACTTCCCTTCAGAATGATTGCATGTCAAAACATCACCAGGCAGCCAATGACTTGGTTAGAGCTGATCCCCAAAGCATACACAGAATCCCCACTGCACAACAAGAACATTTTGTCCCCATCCCTCAAGCAAATCAAGTTCCTGTCATCCAACACAACTATGCAGCTCCCTGGGCCCAATTTGATGACACTGCTGCCACTTATGAGATCCCCACTGCATGGCAAGAGTATCCTGTTCCTGTCCCTCAAGCAAATCAAGGTCTTGTTGTCCAACACAACCACACAGCTCTTCCAGCCCAACCTGATAACGCCACTGCTACTCATGAGATCTGTTACATGAGTTGACAGACTTGCATTCTGGGTCAAGGGTTTACTTACTCTGAGGGAGGTACTCACAAAGAGACACTACATTCCCAAAGAAGTCTCAAGGTTGGGAACAAGTGACAAGAGAACTAGGGCACAACCAGACAAGTTGTGGATTGCAAGACTGATGCTGTGATTGCATAGAACAAGAATAAGGAAAGATACAGGCTGTGGAGGTATTTAAGTACCATGGTTTACCTAAGCAGAAGGTTGTAGAACTTGATGGAAGGTAGGGAACATGTGATTACTATGAGAGAAGTAATCAGGGGAGAAGCCAGTCCATTAGGGGAGACTAAGGTCAGAGAGGGACAAATAGGAAATTGGAAGATGGGCCAAAAGTGAGTAGGTAGTGATCAGTCTCCTCATGTAAAGGGGCAAAGTGGATGTATGGATGTTGTACTACAGATATAAGGAAAAAGACAGAGGATAGAAAATGAATTGTAACAAGATCCCTGCTGCCCAGCAAGAGCATGCCATCCCTGCCAGCCAAGCAAATCAAGCTTCTGTTATCCAGCACAATCAGCAAGAGTCTGGTCCAGTTGTCAAACACAACCACATGGCTGGGGCCAGTCAGCCCACAGCTACTACTTTGAATGGTGAGGATTTGGCAATTGTCACAAGGGAACCTTAACCCTAATGTCTCAGGACAAGTGAAAGCTTGTTGTGGAAAGTACTCAAAGAATCCAAAGGGTGTTGTTGAGGCCAAGCTATGGCACATGGGATTCTATCCTCCACTCTGGACATAGCTCTTGGAGACCACCAAATCAGAAATGTGGTGTGTACTATTCCACCAACATTCCTTCCTACTGAAAAAACAAACCACGGTAGATGGGGAATGCTATGAGGTATTGTTGAGCATCATTGCACATTATAAGAATGAACAGAGGCCAGTTGAACAAGGTATGTGATGCCCCACTCATTTGTACTCATAATGATTCAATAGGGTTCAGTGAGAGGAAACATGACATGGCCATCCTGGTACTGTGTTTTCAAATTGAATTGAGATAAATTATTGACAATTACAAGCTCTATGATGATGTAGGGTTATTTCACAGTGTACTCAAGAAGGCCATTCAGGATGCTATCCCTGGCAGGTATAAACTCTATGCTTCACCTTCTGCCATTACTTGGGAAGCTCACACAAGGGCTGTCAAAGAGAAAGCCACCAACCTCTTGCAAGATGGAGGGTATTTACATGGAGTGCATGATGCACATTTGCCTTGCATCCAATACAATTACTTTGATACATGCAATATCCCTAGGGAAAGAAGGCTTACTTTGGTCACCCTGTTATAAAGAAAATCTGTCTTGCCACCTTTTACACTGGTTCTCAAAAGTCACTCCAATCATTCCCTGAGTTTTAGCAATCCATGCCTTTGAAGGCCCTTACACTGGTAGCCACAATGGTAGATATCCATAACACTTCATGCTGTTACTCACTGTACACATTACAGGTCTGTTTCATACTGACCATGTATAAAAACAATGCCAAGGACACCAATCCAAACCTCAATGGGAAGGAACTTGAGAATGCTTACAACAACTTTCTACAAACCATTCAATTACTCACTAGACATTGTTCCAAGGGCCTTCAACTTGACACAATGCTTGCTGACTGGGCTTTCAATGAAATGTAAGTACTGACACCATCCTCGGCAGATCTTCTAATATATCAAGCAGGGATGGTTATTTGATGCCTGTTGGAGATGAAAACAACATCAGTGCTGAGTTTGGTGTGATCATCTCCAACTCTGACTTGGAGGCAAGTTTGGTGGGTAGCAGGGATGAGTGGTTTGGGTGTGGTCAATCTGACAGCAAGAGGTTTGGTGATGAGTGGTTTGGGCACAGTCAATCTGACAGCAAGAGGTTCAGTGATGAGCAGCCCAATAGCAAGCAGTCCAGCAACAAGCAGTCCAGCAAGGAGCAGTCTGGCAATGAGCAGTCTAGTGGTGAGGAGTCTAGCAGCAAGGAGGAGTCCAGTGATGAGTCTGACAACTAGTTAGTATATTTACAACATGATGCAATACACACTGTTACCACAATTCACTTGAGTCAGACATGCCTATGGAACCTGCAAAGATACAGTACATTTAAATGGCCTCAAGATTACAAAATGTTGTGCTCTGCAGTGTTTTAGACCCTACAGTGTTTTAGATCTGTATGTACTGTGCAGTATATGTAGTCTGTATGGAGTGCACAGGACCATACAGTGGCACTCATTTGTATGGGGCTGCACAGCTTAGCTAATCTGCACAGCACAGTACTCACTGTGCCACATCTGCACAGGGGGAGATTGTTCTGTCACATTGTGACAGCTGTAACACACCATGCAGAGCAGCACAGTATGGCATAGCTTTCTGATGATTTGCTGATGGACTGAATGGAAGGTAATCAGCATTGAACATTAAAGGTCCAAGCAAGGACCACATACACTGCAGACAGCATTGGAGTACAAGTAGCCAGTGATGGAAGAGGAAGGAGAGAGATGTGACCAGTGTTGAAGGCTTGAGCAAGGACCATGCACACTGCAGGCAGCATTGAGGAACAAGCTGCCAGCAATGGAAGAGGAAGGTGAGGGAGATGCAACCAGCATTGAAGGCTTGAGCAAGGACTCCATGCACACTGTGGATGGTGTTGAGGTTGCCAGTGATGGAAGAGGAAGGTGAGAGAGATGTGACCAGCATTAAAGGCTCAAATGAGGACCACACACACTGCAAACAGTGTTGGGACACAAGTTGCCAGTGATGGAAGAGAAAGGTGAGAAAGATGTGAGTTATTAAGTGAAGAATCAAGTTGTGGCAAGTCTTCATTCCCAAAATGGTAATCCTTGCATAACATGGACAAGTCAATCCATGGATAAGCATTAGCAAAAAGGTCAAAAACTAACAAGTGCTTGCAAGGTCCCACAGCCTTGTAAGTGCTACCAAGGTTAATGCAAGGCCTACAGTTGTCATGCAAGGCCTTGCAAAATCATCTTAGGTTACAACCATGTCAGATACTACAGATAGGTGTGGGGCAAGGTTGTCCTCCTCCCCTTCCCAGTTGACATTCTTGCTGTCCTCCACAACCAACACATCCTGCCCAAGGTAACCATCTTCCCATTCCTCCTCATTTTTTTTGATCTGATCCAATCCTGAATAGCCAAATTCATCCATCTCATCCAGAAGTTCTTCATCCACCAGTACCATGGAGTTCCTTTCCAACTCTGGTTCCTCATCACCATCACTCTCCTCATCACCTTGCCATCATGATGCCCTTGCTCAGCTTCACTATGCCCATCAACACGGCACTGCCTGTCTACACTCATACTCTATTCCTGCCCATCTTTTTCCCCAAAATCATTTCACACAAGTTCAAGTGAGGTTACTTATGGATGCCCAGGTCCCCTGTGAGATAATCTACATATTTCTTTCTGTTATGATCAACAGTTACCCAGATTCCCTTTTCCCTTTATCTCAGTTCTATCTTTGTCTTCTCTTCTTATGTGTACTATTAAGAGTCATCAGCCTTTCCATCAGCCCACTTACTACTCATCTTTGACTCACTCTGTCTTCTTACATGTGTTCACACCCCCATCAGTATCTCTTATCTTGCTTTTCTGTTGTTCTCTGACATTTTATGACCTTCAATTCAATTACTCATCACTTAGTCATTCAACTGGCTAGCATGTATATAAACCCAGATACTTCCTGTATTTTCCCTGAGCTAGACCTATGCAATCTACTAGTGTTCTAGTCTCACTCTTTGACTTCCTGGATCTCTCTTAGTCTTTGTCCTACTATCCAGTGTACACAAAGTCTTGTCATGGACAAACCATTAACATACTTCCTTTGGACCTTTGATTGGACTTTGCACTTATGCTTTCCTTTACCCAAGGCAAGCATAACAAAAGGTCTATCTTTCTCTTTTTAAAGGCTATCTTTGCTATAGTCCCTTACCATTTTGAACCAACCAAGAAACCTCAGCTCTGATCCCTGGAGCCTCTGACACTTCAGAAACACCATTATCCCTGATCCTGAGACCTCTGACACCCCTGACCAACCTGACAACCAGGAAGACTCCTCTGAAGATAAACAACTTCTTGCATGAGAAGACATTGAAGACTTAGAAGACCTAACTGCCAATCTATCTTCATCCCTTCAAATTCCATTGTTCCACCAATTGTTCCACCTGCCATTTTATTGATCTTCTCTGCCAGATATCTACCATCCTTCATACCACCAACCCAACCACCACCAGCCATGTCCACTACCACCACCACTGCTAAGCCAGTAGCACTATGCATTGAAATCTCCAGAGCTTACAATGGATCTTTTGAAAAGGCTACTACTTGGTTCAATATGGTATCCTTCTACCTTATCACCAATAAGGAAGTCTACAACAATGACACAAAGCAAATTGCTTTTGCTCTCTCTTTCATGACCAAGGAAACCATCACTACCTGGGCAGCCACCTTCTGTGCTGCTGCCATCTCCACTGGAACTTTATTGGTAGGATCTTGGGCTGACTTTCAAAAAGCCTTTGAGACCACCTTTAAGTGACAGGACACTGCAGGAGATGCTATTGCATGGTTGACCACCACCAAAATGGTCAAACAAAGAGATGATTCCTATAAACTGGATCTCAATATCTATATTGCCAACTTCCAACAGAGAGCTGCTATTGCAGGCTTAGAGTCCAGGAAGCATGACAATATCTTCATTGGATACTTTGTCAATGGAATTCCCACTCC
>JBBPMO010000509.1:0-22787 GCA_038090315.1 Xanthoconium stramineum | reverse complement strand
TGAAATCTTCAATGACGGGTCACGAGGTTCTATACAGTATTACAAAATACTTTTCCACGGGTCCTTTGGCAGAGAGTGGACCGTTTCTGGCTGTGAAAACCCTCCCCCACTTCGTGGGAGTCGGGGACTTCCTTCGGACTTGCCTGTATTTTCCTTTTGGGAATCAACTTATGCTCACCCAGTGACACTGCTTCAATCGGAGCCATGCATATAAGACGGAAGATGCGTATCCGTTTTCCCAGATCATACCATGGCCTTCTGTATCATCTGCATCCTTCGCAAAGCCCATCGTTCCCACCGGCAAACCACCCCGGATCAGCAATACCCTTCCCTCCCTGATCTGGCAACAGAGCTGGGGGACTCGCGCAAATTTTCGCTGAACTTGGTATGCATCTTGGACTTTTCGGAACCACTTTTGGATTACTGAGACGTGTTGGTTGAACAGCTCATGGCGCTTACGGGGTCAGTCTTTCTCTTTCATCTTAATGTTACACGCCATTCACTATTTGTGTTCATTTAGCATTCTTGCCGCTTCGAGATCTGACAAGGCGCAACCGTTACAGTCAGCGGTGCTCACGCTCCTCATTTATACCATCAACCTCCATCTCTCCATCAATACTTGTTTCCTCCGTGTGAATACGTTCCTCTACATACCTATCCCTCCGGTCTAATTCCCATAACACAGAACTATCCCACATTGACTGGATTCCTCCATGTTATACCCCTTTTGGGTACATCCTGCATGGCGGGTGTTGTGCTTGTTTCCGATTCGCAGTCCTCCGCCGTTGCAACTGTTTGCCTTCTATTGGGTGTCTTACCGGTGGTCACCATAACCATTCATCACGGAAGGTTTTGCGGTGAAGCATCCGCGGCAGAATTGCCTATGCAGATGCAGGATGTGCCAGGGTCCGGGGCTTCTTTACCAGGTTCCACTGATGCCGCGCCCACGTCAAATGGAACAGACTGAGAGGAGAAATTAAGTGAAATCTGTCTATCACGGTCCAAACTGTTAGATTAAATTCAACTATGCACCCTCCATTTCATATGCTTCTCTCAGTCCGTATGTAATCCATTGTCTGTAATGTTCAGTGCCTTCAGCAGTAGAATGAGTACCAAGAAATACTTAATCGCGTTGCTCGCCAATTAAATTAGACAATTCAACACTGGTTGCCAGAGACAGTGCCGCTGCATTTTGAGATACACCGGCGCATTTGGGACAACTTGAACAACACCAGGTAAACCTCTATGGACACACCATCATGGGTAGACAACATTGAACATAGACCCATGGACACCTAGTCTAGCTGAACCGTCGCTCAGTACTTCCTCGACGCCGTTCATCTCATCGTTTAATTCAATGTCCGCGAACAAGATCGTCGTCTCTCTAGTGTCGCGGCCGGATGAACATCCGGACGGGCCGAACTCGTTGTCAATCCCTTCACCTTGGACATCGCGTGCATACAACGCCCGGATACTTAGAATGAACCATGGAGTCAGAGGGTGCAAAGGGTCGACTTCCAGAATGTACAACGACATCATTGAAAGTTTCCTCGAAACCTCTTGAATATAATCATGAGGTTACACGAAAAAGTGTTGTGTAAGGGTGTACGTCATCATCTCCATCTGTTTGCAAGTCCCGAAGACAGTGGAATGATCAAATGAGCACACACGCAAGGAAGTAAGTAGAGGATGTCCTGCTTGGTCAGCAAGCTGACATACTGATTGGGTTCCTACTCAGATTGTCCCACGATACACCTGGAGTGAATCTCTGGGTCTGGACCAGACCGACATCAGGAAACGCCCTCTTGATGTGTACGAGGAGCACCTGGAATTGCCTTTCCTCGAGGCAACCAAAAGGTATTATCAGCAGGAATCTGGAGTGTTTCTTGCGAAAAACAGTGTCTCCGACTACCTGAAGAAGGCTGAAGGGCGTCTCGCGGAGGAGGACCGCGTGGACCGTTATCTGGACGAAGACACCTGAGAACCGCTCATCAGCAAAAGTGAGCATACCCTTATTGGACGACACTTACGAAGACTTGGAACGAATGTATGCGCTGCTATCTCAAATTCCGGATAAGTTGGAGCCACTCAAGAAGAAGATGCCAAGAAAAGTCTTACAGTTGGTTGGGGAGGGTACGAGAAGTGCCGATGGCCTGGATCCCAAGGCACATATCGATGCGTTATCAGAGGTGCATCGTAAGATTTTGGAGGCGGTGATACACTGCTTCGAGTGCAACGCAATAGTTGTTGCCAGCTCTGACAGTGCTTGCAGGGAATTCGTCAATCGTAATGCAGCGACGGGCGCGTCGACAACGGAATCATCAGAGTTGCTCACCAAGTACGCTGATATGTTGTCGAGAAAGAACAACAAGGTGACGGGGGAAGAAAACCTTGAGGATGCCCTCACTCGCATCGTAAGTCGTTTTCGACTCTTGATTTGTCTCACTTGTTCACGATGATGTAGATGATTCTCTTCAGAGACAAAGATGTATCCCAGACCTTCTATGCAATCAACTTGTCGAAACGACTCAATCATGGTATGTCTGCATAGGACGAGAGCGAAGCCAGCATGGTATCCAAGTTGAAGGAGGCTTGTGGTGTTCAGTATACCCGCAAGCTTGAGTGCATGTTTACTGGTATGTTCCGCGTGTCGTTCTTGTCGATTGATAGTTACATGGGCGCGAACAGACAAGAGTCTGAGCAAATATTTCACTGATCAATTCGGTCAGCAGATGGAGCGGGAACGCGAAGATATAGACCTTAACTTTAACATCATGGTACTCGATACCAACTTTTGGCCCCTCGATCCCCCCAACGATTTCATCGTCCCGCCTGAGATCCAGACCAGTTCTCCAAGTACTACGAGATGAAGCATCCGGGCAGGAATCTCACTTGGCTATCATGGAACTACTCCAAGAACGAGCTGCGAATGAACTACCTTGACTGGTAGTACATCCTGACGACGAGTTCATATTAAGTGACAGGTTATTGCAGTACAACAATAACTACACGCTTTGGCTGGATGAACTCGCGACTGCTACTGCGATCAGCAGGGAAAGCGTACGGCTCGTCAAGGCCGAATTTCTCATCAACAACGAAACCCGATCAGTATGATTTGAATTTTGATAAGTTCCGGATGGTCGCTCGGAGTGTGTATTTGCGATCTTTATCGATCACTTCAGATGATTCTACTTTTTCCTCTGCCTTGGTCGGATGGTTGAGGGTGACAGGTACTTTCTTAGGCTTAAAGTCTACACAAGGTTAAACAGATGCCAAGGAAAGGTCAGATCGTCCGGTACGCTTATGCTACCTCTGTTGGGTTGACGTGCTAATTGCTTGTCACCCAACACCATGAAGGCGCGCAAGACGACGAAGCAGCAGCGTTTGATACGGGAAATCATCTCGCAGATTTCACACAAGTGTACCCCCAAGATCTATGACATATTCAATGGACAGGTAGGTGACTGACGCGGAGGTCGCGGAATTACGCTGGCGTGTGCACGATAGGCGCTACGCGAAGAGGGGCTCATGGATGGCACGAGGGATACGTTTGTGTATATCAAGTAGATGCATGCCATTTTTCTTGCCATAGGGAAGGCACAAATTATTTGACCCTTTGGCTCATTTTTCATTGGATCTCATGAGGGGCTTTCTATCTAGACTCGCACAGTACGATAATCGCAATAAAAGTTGAACTTTCGATGATGTCTTTAGGTTGACGGGGCTGTAGATTGTGGGCGCAGCCAAATTTCGCCGCTCACGATCTCCGCATCTACGAAGAATCGCAGAGTGACCACTAATCACTGACACTTGCCACACATGAGTGGAAGATGGCTGGAAGGTGACAGGGTCTTAATATAAGCTCTCACTGGCACCTCTTCCCACGCGTCCACAGCAAGACCTCCGAACCATTGAACCCAAGGTGAGCACCTCGAAGCCACTAAATGGCCCCAATGCATACAAACATATGCACCCTCACCTAGCAATCTATCCACTGACCCGATCGTACAGCTATCTTTGTGCACTACCAGTGACTGAGCTGCTACCGGCGCAAGCTACTGGTAGTAGAAGCTGTGAAAGGGGTACATACTGGCCTAGTGAAAACATTCGGGAGAACATCACTGATCATTATGGCCACATCATCCCCCTCCGTACCAAGCAACTCTCCTCTCCCAATGCCCCCACCGTCCGCTGATTTGGCAACCATTTGGGCCTTCCTCGAGGAGGGTGTGGACTACATCATGGCCACGCCGCGCATTGAGGAGATCCCGTACCCAAAGTACATGAGCCTCTACACCGTCGCCTACAACTACTGTATATCCTCTCGCATGCATGGCGCACCCGATAGTGGTGTGGGTGCTGGAAACCGCAGTGAGTAACCCTCTGCGCCCCTCTTCTACCACCCCTATACTGGACGATGCCCTTCCGATAACGACGATGTCCAAACTGACCCCCCCGATACAGCTGGGGCCAATTTAATGGGCTCGGATTTATATGATAACCTCGTTCAATACTTTGTTACACATCTAAAGGGTCTCAAGGAGGTGAGGCACTCCCCCTTTGCAGTTACCCCTTAGCCTGATGGAAACTACAGCAATCGGATGCTCTCCAGGACGAGCCCCTCCTGCGATACTATGCTGGTGAATGGGATAGATACACAAGAGGAGCGGAATACGTCAACCGAGTGTTCACCTTTCTCAATCGTCACTGGGTCAAGGGCGAACGGGACGAAGGTCGAAAAGGAGTTTATCCCGTTTACACAGTACGTCATTCACCTTTATTTTCCATGTGCTCATTACGTGGATGTGATTAATCAATGTCCTTTAGCTCGCCCTTGTCCAATGGAAATCCAACTTCTTCCTTCATGTGCAGAGCAAGCACGGAAAACTTGCTGGTGCCATCCTTCGATTGATCGAACGACACCGGAATGGCGAGTTTATCGATCAGGGTCTTGTCAAGCAAGTCGTCGACTCCTTCGTGTCTCTCGGCCTAGATGAAACCGACATCAACAAAGCCTCCCTTGATGTTTACAAGGAACACCTAGAAACACCTTTCCTCGAGGCAACTGAAAAGTATTACCAGCAGGAATCTAAAGCATTCCTTGTGGAGGGCAGTGTCTCCGACTACCTGAAGCAGGTTGAGGAATATCTCATGGAGGAAGAGGACCGCGTGGACCGTTATCTCGCCACGGAAACTTGGAAACCGCTCGTCAGCAAATGCGAACACGCTCTTATTCGACAACACTTGAAGCTCATATGTGATGGCTCCCGAACACTCTTTGATTTCGATCGATACGAAGACTTGGAACAAATGTATGCGCTGTTATCTCGAATTCCGGACGGGTTGGAGCCATTCATGAAGAAATTTGAGGAGCACGTCAAGAAGGTTGGGTTGATGGCAATCTCACAGTTGGTCGAGGAGGGTGTGAGAAGTGCTGATGGCCTGGATCCCAGGGCATATGTCGACGCCCTGTTGGAGGTGCTTCGTAAGAATTCGGAGACGGTGATGCGCTGCTTCGAGGGCAACGCAAGATTTGTTGCCAGTCTTGACAGTGCTTGCCGGGAATTCGTAAATCGCAATGCAGCAACGGGCGCGTCGACAACGAGATCATCAGAGTTGCTCGCCAAGTACACTGACATGTTGTTGAAAAAGAACAACAAGGTAACGGGGGAAGAAGACCTCGAAGAAGCCCTCAACCACGTCGTAAATTGTTTTCAATTCTCCTTTTTGTGTCATTTATTTACACTGCCGTAGATGGTCCTGTTCAGGTACATTGAGGACAAAGATGTCTTCCGGGCTTTCTATGCGATCGAGCTATCGAGGCGACTTGTTTATGATGTGTCTGCGTCGGACGAGAGCGAAGCCAGCATGGTATCCAAGTTGAAGGAGGCTTGTGGTGTTCAGTATACCCGCAAACTCGAGCGCATGTTCACTGGTATGTTCTGCGCATCATTCCTGTCGTCGGATGATAATGTGGGCACAAACAGACATGAGTGTGAGCAAAGATTTGACTGATCGATTCAAAGAACGGGTGCAGCGGAACCACGACGACAGGGACATCAACTTTAGCATCATGGTACTCGGTACCCACTTCTGGCCCCTCAATGCCCCGAACAACGACTTTATCGTCCCACCCGAGATCCTGCCTACGTATGACCGGTTCTCCAAGTACTACCAGACAGAGCACTCGGGTAGGAAACTCACTTGGCTGTGGAGCTACTCCAAGAACGAGCTCCGAACGAACTATCTCAACCAAAAATACATCCTCATGACGAGTTCGTACCAGATGGCAGTATTACTGCAGTACAACAACCGCGACACGCTCTCGTTGGACGCACTCGTGACGGCTACTGCGATTAGCAAGGAAATTTTGGTCCAAGTGTTGTCGCCTCTCGTCAAGGCCAAAATTTTGGTCAACGACGAGACCGATCAGTATGACTTGAACCTTGGTATGCCCTAGATGTCATCCTTTCCTTGCCCTCTGCTCACTGCTTGTGTAGACTTCAGGTCCAAGAAGATGCATGTCAACCTGAACCATCCAATCGAGATTGAGGAGAAGGCAGGGTCTCCCGACGTCCTCCAGGCTATCGACAAAGATCGCAAGTACGCACTCCAAGCGACCATTGTCCGGTATGCCCGTGCCTTTTTCGTTTGGTTAGCGTGCTGATTGCTTGCCACCTAGCATCATGAAGGCGCGTAAGACGATGAAGAACCAGTCTTTGATACAAGAAATTATCTCGCAAATCTCGCACAAGTTTACTCCTAAGATCTCTGTCATTAGAGAAGTAAGTGACTGACGTGGACACCCGCGGGTCCTGTTTACGCTAACGTGCACGATAGGCGATTGACGCCCTACGCGAAGAAGGGCTCATTGAGCATGTGGATGGAACGAGGGATACGTTCGCGTATACCGCGTAGACGTGTGGACACGATGCGAATTTTCGTCGTTGCTGCTTTTTCTTTACCGTGGAGAAAGTACAAACTACTTGACCCTTTGGTTTAACTTCTTTGGATCTGATGTATCTAACTCCATATAGCACTGTACAACAATCATGCAATCAAATACAAAGGGGAACGCTTATGTAATCAGAGCGTGAAGACAATTAGCTCCTGTCTGGTGGTGTGTTAGTGAGACATACGTCCCGGGTCCTTCTTCCGTCGGAACAATGCGCCCACATCTCTTATGGTTTTATTCTGGCCAGGATCTGGCCTTGCAATTCGTAATAGATTCGGATATGGGCGTAACGCTGCTATTTTTTGCCACCTTTACATACACAATACACAAGAGGCTTCATTGTGTTTGCAAGGATGTTGCATTCTGAAGTCTTGAGATGCGTCTCGTCATGAGCATCGACGGAATTGCGAATGGTGTGGATGCATCGAGCATGATAGGACTGATACAGCCGTAATCCGGAACCATCCTGTCTCTTTCACACGGCATCCAGCCTCAGGATGAACCTACGCGATGCGCTTTTGCAGGGACTGGCCGACCTGCCGGGAACGCGCACATTCCACATTCACGTCCTCGTATCCTCGCCCAGAAAACACTCAAACCTCTACCCATTCGCATCCCCACGACCCAAGACGTTTCTACAGGACATCCTTGTCTTGCTCTCAGAACAGCCTACGCCAGATGCACCTCGTGTATTCGTTTCTGCCATCGAGGCGTCGCTCTACCATATACCGTCCACATCCAGCGCTGTGCTCTACGTATCCAAGGTCGACTCGACCGGCCAGGCGAAATTACCATCCCCCACCCAAGCGCTCGTACGTGCCCTGCTAACCTACTATGCTGATCCCACCACCCGACCCCTCCCCGTCGCCCATCTCTGGGTCCACCTCTTCGCCCGCGCCCAAAGTCAATACCTCTTCCCCAACTCCGCCGAGTTCCCGGGCAAGCGCCCACTGTCAGACATCCAGCTCTGCGCGTGGTGGAAACGCCAACTGAGCGCTGTCGCCAAAGATGTGTCCACACGTGCCGGCCAGGCGACGCGCATCCGACTCTTCTATCTCCTTCCGGGTCTCGGAGAACTCGAGGCGTCGCACGCCCTGGACCGCGTGTCTACGTCCACGGCCACGTCCGCGACGTCGGTGCCGTGGGCGTATGGGCATCCGTATGGTCAGACCGAAGTCCCGCTGCCGTGTTGTCCGATCAGCCGCGGTGAGAAGCCGTCGCATATCGGACATGTCATCCCGTGGTTTGATGACGACCCCAAGGCGCGGTTCTTGGACGAGATCGCGTATACTACGGACGCGGAGGGCGTGAGGTCCCCCGAGCGGAAACGTCCCCGAACGCACCGCGCTGCGCAGAGGGCCGAGGAAGACACAGAGAGCGGCTCGGAGAAAAGGGAGGGACCAGCCGAACAGACGAGCAAGGCGCTCAGAAAGGTGTCCATCGAAGAGTTTTGGGAGCGCATGTCGTTTCGGCAAGAATGCATCGCGGGAGCTGTGACAGGCTTCTTTGTCATGGCCACGTCATCATCCCCCACACCGACGGTTCCCTGTCGTTCGCCGCTGATTCCACTGCCTGGACAGGTCTCATCACAGATGATGAAACGTGTGTTGACTTCGTTGATGACAGGGCACGAATTTCCATCTGTAGAACGGGCGGTGTGGTCTACGCGGGTTCTGGAAGAAGCCATTAAAGGACTCTGTGATGGGCTGAAGATCGGGCAGACTGGAGGTGCTGCGAGAGCCCAGAGCCCAGAGGATTCGCAGCGGCGCACGCCAGAGCCGAATGGAGGAGAGGAGCGTTTGAACGCCCCTGAAACGCCACCACCGCGTCTGATTGATAAAAGACGGGTTATGGGCGATGTTTCACCAAACCCATTCCCGGAGCCAGTCGCATCTGGCGAGACGTACGATTCGTACATTTACGGGTCGGTTACGGTGAGGAATGCGGAAGAGCCACGTAAGGTGTCCGTCGATACGGGTGGTGGTGACGGCAGGACTGCAATCACAGTGCTGACGGCGCGTAAGAAAAAGAGGGGAAAACCGTGATTGGAGGAGTAATATTGGCGATGGTGCGCCCATGGCTCAGGTCATATTACGCAGGTATGAATCCTTGGAAGACATCATGTCCGTCGTTACGTTGCAAGCGTTTTACCTTGATAAGGGGGTGCAGGGGGAACGATAATGTAAAGCGATACGATGGTTTAGACTGGCAGAGCCCCAGACAAGTCCGAAATGAAGTTCCATTTTGTGGAAAGGAGTGAGAGAAGAGGAAGCGCGTGGAAAGATGATCGATAAGCGTGCTGGACTGATTTCTTTTTGAGGGAGGAAAGAGTTACGTAGTGGCCTCGAGGAGAGCGGTCCGTGGGGGGTATTTTTGCACCGGGAGAGTGGAAGCGTCCATTTGGACAACGGAGAGTCCCCATTGGTGTTGCGACAACTCGTCGTGAGGCTGGCGATTGGCAACGCCCCGAGAAAAAAAAGCCAGCAAAGAGTCGGTTAGATTTCGATAAGCAGGCGATGCGACGGCTGTGGAGCGAGGCTGAGCTTGTCCTTGTCGACGTGAGCTCAGTCGATCCCGTGTAGATATTTCTTACGAGAGTACTTGGGAAATTCCAAACATTACACTTGTCTCCTCTTTGGTTTTCGGTTCCGTCCTCTCTTTTTTCTTCTCCCCAGCCATGTCCATTCCACAGTCCCTCCCCTCTTTTGCACAGGCATTCAGTAACTCCTCTCTCAGCGAGTCCACACCAATCAGCAACGCGCTCCCCCCAATTCAGCCCCGTCGCCCAACCCACTCCCCACCCGCAATAACAACAAAGAAACGCTCCCGCGAAGACCCCCCCCCTCCCCCCCCGCCACCCCTCCCGCGCGCTCCTGTCGATGCGTAAGTCCCTCTCGCTGCGTCTCCGCGACGACGTAACGCGTTCCCAACAGCCACAACGCCGATGCCACTCGCCAATCACCCATGGCCATCCGAATCAAGGAGGAGGACAGAGACGACGCACAGCGTCCCCCGCAATCCCCGTCCCAACAAGACGAGCTCTCCAGAGACTCGTCTGCAACGCCCGGCGTACAACCCTTGTCCAAAAAACGCCGTGTGACCGTCAGCGGCGCACTCCATGCTCAGACCAACGTTGTCAGATCCCCCGCTGAACAAAGCACCCCCATCCCGATCTCTCCTGTCGTATCCACCTATTCCCTCCAAGACGATGTCCTCTCCCGCGATCCGCCTCGCCCCATCCTCGCCAAGCAACAGCAAAAATCTGTTGTCGACCAGCGCAGAGAAAGCGCCATCGCATCCACGGCTCAGGGTCCCGTGGGTTCTGGGAGTATTCTCAGTCGGTCGCCACCCAGCGACCAGGTGACAACCTCCAAGCTTGCTCGCATTGGGCGCGTCAGTCCCAGCGCGATATCTGTCGTGAGCCGTTGCGCTGGAAACGCCGTTGCATCTAGCAGCCAAGCGACTGCTGCCCCTCCCCGGCCCCTTACACCCCCACCGATGATCGCTCAACAACCCCCGCCTCTCACGTCAGCTCAGAATACAGTCGACCCCAAACAGCAGCAGCCCGCAGCAGTACACTCCTTGCCCCCTCCACCGATCAGCTTTGCACGCCGTCGCGCGGCCCAGCCCGGCGGTCGTAAAAAGAAGCCTGCTGATATCTTAATCAGCCCCCGTGGCGCTGGCCCCTCCGATCCACTCGCGCCTGTCATTCAGAGCGCACCACCTGTCGCAGATCCTGGCCGTTTCCCAATGGCAATTCCGCGCCTGCCATTGGTGTTGAACAACACACAGACAACACGGAGAGTCGCCGGAAATGTCCCTCCCACGCCCACCCGATTCAGTCTGCAGGGAAATCCCGGCCCACCGATCAGCTCGACCACGCGGACGATGCCATCGCCACCCAATCGTTCCGTTCCGATAGCCAACACCTTGGTACCACCCACGCCGCATGCACTCCATAATCCGGGCTACACGGGCGACAAGTCTGCCTTTTTGGCGCCATTCGAGGTCTTTTACGACGCGCTCAATGATTCGAAACAGCTCAAGAACTGGTTGTCCGACCAGATGCAAAAGTCGAACGCGCTGATGGTGTCGCTCAAACAGCAGCAGGAAAAGATGGACGAGATTGTGGAGGATTTGGTGGAGAAGCGCACCCGCGTCATGCGGGAGGAGATCACGATGCTCCGCCAGCGGATGGAATCGCTCGAAGAAGCGCTTCTCGCTGTCCGGGCAGAGTCATCAGCCAGGGGACCAGACACTCCCGGGTATGGATACTCACAAACGAAGTCGCATCAGAACGGAGTGCCTCCTGGCGCAGAGACACCGTCGTCATATCGGTTTCCGGGGCCTGGACAACGCGGACCCGATGCGATCATCGGTGCGACCTCTCCTGGAAGAGAGCAGGAGCACCAAGCATCCCTGTCGCCCCCCATCGAAGTCACACGTCGGCTTTCTATTTCGGTCACCAATCCCCGTCCAGAACCTTCATCAGGGATGCATAATTCGTTTACCCTCGGTGGTCACACTCGACGTCCATCGGGCTCTCAGGGCTCCACAAAAACCACGCCACCTGTGAGATCACTTGGAGAGCGGTCGTCGACTACGCGATCGACGGATTCGCGGGCCGTTTCCCGGGTGTACTATCCCGGGGTGTATGGGAACGGCAGTCCGATGTTGGTTGAAGGACAAACTAATACCCGAGACGGGAACAAGTCATGAACCGGGAGTCTTGACGCGTCTACAGATCTTTTATCGATCTTTTTATAGATCATTGTTCGACGACGAATGGACCGTTTAGCTCGCCATATACACTAGTATCGCATTTTCCCAAGAGATTCGCGGACCAAGTATCGTTTTGATTTATGGCTCGATTTCTTGTGTCGCTTGCTCTCGTATTTAGCGCACATTTTTTATTGGTTCGACTAGGATGGTTCACACTCCTTTTTTTTTCTTCGCTCTTTTTCGTTCGACTGGTTTTGTCTTGAATCTTTGTTATCTGTACTTATAGGGGATGTATGATACCGCATCTTGCATTCGTTAAGGGGGAAAGATTGGCATGCGCCGTTGAGGCTCTGCACGTCTGATATTAACGTTTACCGCCAGATCGACCCGATCGCAAGTGGAACCCTAATATTGCTGTGTACAACAGAATGGCTGCGGGTTTGTGAGCTGATTTCCGTTTATCCATTGGAACTGAGAAGTGTTCTCTTCTGTGACGAGGAGAGGCAGTACTGAGAAGATGTGTGGCGCTGTTTGACGTGTGAGAGCTGTACCGTGACTTTTCTCTACACTTTGACTACGCCACCAACCATGCTCAAGCCCCGGTTCACGTTCACACTGGGACGCAGAGCGTACGCGACGCGACGACCAGAAAAGCCCCCCGCGCGCTTCCCGGACCCGCTCCGCAACAACCCCAACGCGGTCGTCACCCCGCTCGAGGGCGGAAAACTCGCGTTCATCCACCGACCACCTCCGTCCGCCCCATCGCCCTTGTCGACGACGCTCAACCCTGCATCGCCGCTGCTGCGCCCAGCAACAACGCCCCCGAGCGATGCGCTTCCCCCGCTGCTCCGGCCGTCCGCGTACAGCCCTCCGCCGGCACGTCTGTCGCGAGAGGACATTGAGAAACTGCGGGCACTCAGACGGTCCGATCCGGATGTGTATAGCTGTGCCAAGCTTGCCAAGATGTTTGAGTGTACGCCGAGTTTCGTGTCGCAGGTGGCTGCGCTGCCGAGGCGTTTGAGGAGGGTGTTTGCGAGAAGGCAGGAGGCGAAGGTGGAGGCTGTCCAGAATAGGTGGGGGGAAAGGAAGGCGACTGTGCGGGCGATCAGGGAGAAGCGGCGCGCGTTTTGGTAGCGAGGTAGTCTTGATCGTTCTCTGGGTTTGCATGTGCTGACGACGGGCGCTGTGCAGGTGCTAGCTTAGAGGGTAGTGTAGTTGGACGTCGGCGAGGAGCGGGTCACCGACGCTGTCCGTTGTGATCCTTGCCTAAAATTCATTTCGTTTTGAATGTCCGGAATCTGTGCTTGGTGCCTTTTTTTCCCCCTCCTTGTGCGATGGCGTTTATACGTTCCGTCTTGAGACTGAGAGCACAGCGTCCGTGCTTGTTCGCTACCAGATATCACACCATGTCGCCCGTCCAGTTTCCTCCTCACTTTGCTGATACCGACCACCGCCAGCGCTGTCTTGCGCAGCTGCGCTCAAAGTCCGTCTCGCTCGAGAAATACATCTACCTTGACGGCCTCAAAGGTCGCGATGCCAATCTGTTTTATGATATCCTTCTTGGACACATGTCGGTGCGCAGAGGCCCACACAAGCCTCGAACCAACAGTTCACCCCCATCTTTAGGAAATTATTCCCATCCTGTACACGCCTACGGTAAGCGAGCCTCTTTAGTGGTCGTGCGACGTCCCATCATCCTCTCCCAGGTCGGCGAAGCGTGTGTCAACTACTCCCACATTTGGCGCCGGCCAGAAGGACTCTATGTCTCGATTCATGACAAGGGTCGCATTCGAGACGTGCTTGCCTCGTGGCCCAACGTACACGAGGCGCGCATCGCCGTCGTCACCGACGGTAAGTCGCCCTGTTCAACAGTTCCTGGTACCTCATCCCCATCCCCTTTCGAGGCTCCCGCATCCTCGGACTCGGCGATCTCGGCGCCAATGGGTTACCAATCAGTATCGGAAAACTGTGCGTCGTTGTGTGGTAGTGTCGCGTCAAAGCGCATCCCTTACCCCTCGGGTTTCCAGGGATCTGTATATTGCGGGCGCGGGCATCAAGCCCGTCTCGACCGTACGTCGGGTTGTGTTCGATTGTCATGTCCCGTGGTTAACGCGCCGTTTCCAGGTCCCCATCTGTCTCGATCTCGGAACCAATACCCAGCGTTACCTCGAGGACCCACTCTACATTGGCGTGCGTCGTCTCAGACCGACGGGTCAAGAGGTACGTCAGTCCACCGAGACGATCGAGGCGTCGTCTCATCCGACCTGTCAAGATGGATGAATTCATGGACGAGTTCATGCAAGCCATGTCAGACGTATTCCCAGATTTACTCGTCCAATTCGAGGACTTTTCGACGAACAATGCATTTAGGTACCTCGACAGGTACCGATACAAGTACCGCGTGTTCAATGATGACGTATGTCGTTCTTGTCGCATCGTCCCTTGTTTCGCCCTTGTTGATGATCCGGAAAGATTCAAGGCACGGGATCGGTCATTTTGTCCGGCTTCATCAATGCGGCGCGTCTCTCCTCGGCTGCCTCGGGCAGACCGCTATCGGATCAGAGGATGTTGTTCTTTGGCGCGGGTTCTGCGGGGATTGGTGTTGCAAAGCAGTTGCTCTCGTTTTTCACGAGCTTGGGTATGACTCTCGAAGAGGCCAAGTCTCGCATTTACGTGAGCGCGATCGTCTCCAATGAATGTGGTGTTGATCCGTGCTCAAGCGTGATTGTGATAGACCATTGATTCCAAGGGGCTGATCACGGCTGACCGCAAGGGTCTTCAGGAACACAAGAAATGTACGCGATTTTGTTTTTGTGATACGTGGAAGGTGACGAGGATCCACCGGCTATGTAGTCTTTGCCAGGACCGACTATGATGGCCCGCAGCTCACCAACTTGGTGGATATCATCAACCACGTCAAGCCCACCGCACTCTTGGGTTTGAGTACGCTCAAGGTGGGCTTCCTTCGATGCGCTGCATTCACCGTGTTCATGTGCTTCAGAACGCGTTCACCGAGGAGGTCGTCAAGGCCATATCCGCGCTTAACGCGCGGCCCATCATCTTCCCCCTCTCCAATCCGGACCATCTCTGCGAACTCGACTACCAAGATGCCGTCACGTGGTAAGCATCACAGCCCCAACCCGTCTAGACATCACGCTCAGCTGGCCTTGCAGGACCGACGGCAAAGTCATCTACGCGTCTGGGAGTCCATACCAGTGCGTGACGCACGGCGGGACGACGTACGAGCCTGGCCAGGGGAATAACATGTACGTCTTCCCCGGCATCGGCCTCGGCGCGATCCTCGCCAAGACGCGGCACGTCTCGGACGCGATGATCGAACAAGCGGCCGTCGCCCTCGCGGCGTCCCTGGACGACGAGGAACGCGCAGCGGGACTGGTGTACCCGCGCCTGACGCGCATCCGGGCGCTCAGCGCGAGCATCGCGTTGGCGGTCGTGCGGCAGGCGCAGAAAGAGGTGCGTGGATGTGGCGTGTGGTGTGTGGTGGTGCAAGGATGTCGTGATTGACGCTGTATTTTTGGGCGCGGCTAGGGATTGGACACGAATCGTTATCTCCGCGCTTTACCCGATGACGACTTGCTCGGGCTCATTCAGGACAAAATGTGGCAACCACCGACGATGCCGGTCGTGTCCGCGTCTCGTCTCTAGGTAACATATGTAGAGACAGCGTGGGATGCGTTCTCAGGCTCGGGGATGCGACGGAGTGGTTGGAATCAATTGGGGATGGTATGTATCTAGAACTCGCCCGGATGTTGGTTACTTGGGCTACATTCTTTCTTGTCGTCGAATGTCTTATGTGGGTAATCTAAACAATAGACAACGCGTGTAGCGTATTACATGCATGTATAACTCGCATGCCATCAAACATCGATCGCTGCGTCCAGCGGGCGTGGCCAGTCGCTGGGATCCACGTCCTCTCTCCAGACCGCAATGCTGAACCGGTGGTTGACGCCCTTGAGGGAGGGGATACACGCGAGGCCGCCACACCCGCCCGTCTTGGGCATCGGAACGAGATAAAACACCTCTTTAACGCGCGAGTGGAGGAGCGCCATGGTACACATGATACAGGGTTCGTGCGTGATAAAAAGGGAGAGTCCTGTCAAGAGGTATTGCGCACCATTCTTGGATGTTTCCGTCTGCGCTTGCGCCTCGACTGGTGGCTGTTGCGCGCGGTACTCGGCCACTTGGCGGATGACGTCGAGGGCGGCGTGCCGGAGGGGATGCTTGGTGGACGCACGCGTGTCGTAGGCGAAAACGAGGCGCGAGAGTTGGGTGGCGTCTTGAAGGGGTATCGGGAGGAGTGCAACGACAGGTAGCTGGTACGCGTGAGCGGGTCGCGTCGCTATAGTAGGTGTGACCGACGAACCTCTTCGTTCGAGTTTTGGCCTTGATTTTGGGTGATCTCGGCGTATGCATGTTTGAGGCGCCGCACGGCATCCGATGCCCAGCGAACGCGCGCCTTCGTCCACGGTTCGGGTTCCCATTTCCGCCTTGGGGCGAAAACGGTGGGCCAAAAGGTGTTTTTGAGCGCGAGCGAGGTTGGGGTGAGTGCGGGGTGACGTGGGACGGGGAGCTGGTACGGTGGGTCTAGGGGTGGTGAGGGAGTGAGTGTGGGGGGTTCTGCGGACGTGTCGAGGAGGAGGGTACAGAGTGTGGCTTGTCTCCGGACGCGCTTGAGATGGGAGAACGCGTCCTTGTCGAGTCCGGATTGTTTGAGCCATCTGGAAAGGGCGCTATGTCAGGACGATGGGAAGGATGTGGTGGATGGGGGGCGTACTTTAACATGGGCGCGATGTGTGTTTGGTCGGGTATATCTACGACCCATGCCTGGACTATGAGGAATGGTCAGTAGTGGTTGACCGTGGATAACGGAATGTGATTACCGAGTTCGATGTTGTCGAGCTGTTCTTCCTCCTTGTCGAGGCCGAGTTTTTTCCAGGTGAACGGAAGGTTGTCTTCTGATACGATATCCGAGTCATCCGAAGATGCGGTGACGGCGTGGTCGTCGGTGTCCCCTTGGATATCCGCTAGTCCGCCCCAGGGATCGTTACTCTGGTTCAAATCCAGGGCTCTGGATGGTGGACCATCAACGGGATCGAACCATAGCTGGTGGCCATAAAAGATACATAGCTCTTCGTCGGGTTGAATCGCTCGCGCAGAGATGAATATCATACGTTCTTGTTGGATATCTAGAGAAAATGACACGTTTGGGTTCTCTGCGTGATTGAACAACGAGCCTGTACCTGGCCATCAGCCTTGGAGATCAACTGAAACAGAGGACGGACCTAGGCCCAATGCGAGCGCCATTCGGCCGTTTTTCCAGTTAAAGACATAATGATCAAGCACAGTATGTTTGCCGTGGTCATCGTATTCCTGTTTGCTGAAGAGTAGGAGGGGGCTGATTTCGATCACGGTCCAAGGTGGAATGGCTTGGGTAGCTGCAATCGAGGGTGATTAGGTCAAACCAAAGTGAACCCGAACGAACGTCTCGTACCGAATACACTGCGTCCCTTGCCCTCGACTGTCTTGATACGACATAGAGTCGGGTTCAAGACCCAATTCTGATCTGAGGCGGTAGTGGCCGTAATTGGCAAGCCAGTCATGGCGATGTCTTCCACGTACACCACCACGATTCAAATGTTCTCATAGAATGGCACCAACACTGTCCGCGAGACCGCTGCCCAATATCTTGCTCGTCTCTCTCGTCCCCGTCGCGGCGTGGCTCGTCGTCAGACCTCTCCTCGACCCTCCACCGCCCCTTCCTGTCTTGTTTGCCTCCGTGGGGTTCTCTATATTTGCTTTCCTTGCTGCACTCTACTTGATACCCGCCCTTGGTCCGCGATTCATCCAAGCGAACCTCAAAGGAAAGGACCTGTTAAAGGTCTATACAGACCCAATGTAAGTTTTTCGTCAGGAACTGAAGGAACTTGCTGAGCATGCGTAGACCAGAGAGTCAGGGACTCGTCTGCGCGTCAGTATACATCCTCTTGTTGATCCTGTTCATCCCGTTTCCCTTTTCCAACACGGTCGGGAGTCTTCCAGAGAGCCGAAAAACCCTCGAGGGACTTCATGGCGTCGCTTCCCTGCATCATGAGGTGAGGGGTCACACTTCAAGCTGGCGTACGTCGTTACAAAACCCAGTCTAGTTATCGGTATACCTATCCTCGCTACTGTCGGTGTTGATGGCGACCATCCTGGGATTCCTGGACGACGTCTTTGACATTCGATGGAGGCATAAACTACCCATACCCATCATCGCGGCTATCCCTATGCTCATGGTGTACTACGCCGAAGGAGGCAACACACATGTTGTGGTGCCTATCCCTCTCAGGCCGTTTCTTGGTGTGTTGGTGAATCTAGGTTCGTCAGTGCGGTAACTTGTATACCCGTCGTTGACGCTGTGCTAGGCCCACTTTATTACTTGTACATGTCCCTCCTCTCGACGTTTACCACCAACAGTATCAACATTCTCGCCGGCATCAATGGTTCTGAAGTCAGCCAAGCAGTCATCATCGCAATATCGGTTATCCTGAATGACCTGTTGTATCTGCCGTGGCCTGTTGATTTCAAGATACCCCTTCACCTCCTCGGGAGTCAAGCCGAGGTAGAGGTCGGAGGTGCATGGCATGCTGGCATGTCGTATGGCAGCAGCGAATTGGTGGGCAGGCATCTGTTCAGTTTATACTTTATGCTTCCCTTGCTAGGGGTCTGTCTGGGATTTATGTACCATAATTGGTGCGTGGTCTCATTCCTTTGTGGATTCTACGTTTCATGACGAGTCCATTCACGGATAGGTATCCTGCTCGCGCGTTCCCCGGTGATACCCTTTGTTATGTCACTGGAATGGCTTTCTCGGTTGTCGGGATACAGGGCCACTTTTCAAAGACGCTGCTCTTATTCTTCCTGCCCCAAATATTTAACTTTGTCCTGTCATGCCCACAACTCTTCGGATTAGTTCCATGTCCTAGGCATCGCGTCCCAAGGTACGTTTTGACGATCCATCCAACAATAGTGTTGAATCATGATCTCATTGGTAGGTTTGATCGTGACACCAATCTTTTACATCCGTCGAAAGCCAAGTTCACTGAAAAACCACCATCCAAGTTGACTACCTTTGTCCTTAAACTCTTGTCAACGTTGGGTTTAACGGAGCTTACCATCGATCCGCAAAACGGGCGGATCCTCGAGGCTACCAACTTGACTATTTTGAATTTCCTCCTCGTGCGCTTTGGACCGATGACGGAGAAACGCCTAGTACAGGTGCTGATGGTTACGCAGGTGAGTTCTTGATGCGATGTGATCAGCTGCGAAATTCATGCATAGTTAGGTTACCGGGAGTGTAGTGGCGTTCGTGGTGCGCTACGGGTTAGCCGGTCTCGTCTACGATGGTGACCGCAGATAAACCTCGTCTAATCGAATCCGGCCCTTCGCTTCCGATGTCGAAGATGGACATACGAAGTGCCCTGTGGGGTTGCAGGCAGGCATCTATTTAAGTAAGGTTCAGTTAACGTGTACCCATCTGTGGAGATAATGCGTAATCACGAGTGCGGACTTGTCATTGGTGGAATCACGTGTGATTTGTCTTGATCCGCTCAGTCTGGCCGGGTTTAATATGAGTCCGTCCTGAGGCGTCTAGGAGTACCCTTTGCTTTCACCCAGCCATGACCAGTCACGAACGCGTCGCTTTCCAAGCTGATGTCGCCCAAGTCGAACAATGGTTCAGGGTATGGCTCCTATTTTTTCGTCGGACATTATTGCATACCCCAGTAGAGCCCCCGCTTTGCGCGTGTCAAACGACCCTACACTGCCGCCCAAGTCGTTTCGAAGAGAGGATCGATCCCCATCACATATCCCTCTGACATTCAAGCAAAGAAACTCTTTGCGCTCTTGTCTAAACACGCCAAGAACGGGACACCCTCTCATACCTATGGCGCGTGAGTAGTATTATTCGCTTCGGCCATCTCGTCGCTCACCTGTCGCAGACTCGATCCAGTGCAGGTCACTCAGATGGCCAAGTACCTCGAGACTGTTTATATTTCTGGCTGGCAGTCGTCCTCGACGGCGTCCAGCACGAACGAACCAGGTCCCGATCTCGCTGGTGAGCCTCAGATCGACTCGGGCTCATTCATGTCTGACGAGACGGTCCGATGATAGATTACCCCTCCAACACCGTGCCGAACAAGGTCGAGCACCTCTTCATGGCCCAGCTCTTCCACGATCGCAAACAGCGCGAAGAGCGCTCGCGCATGACAGACGCCGAGCTCGCCTCAACCCCCTACATCGACTACCTCCGTCCCCTGATCGCCGACGCGGACACCGGTCACGGCGGTCTCACAGCCGTCATGAAGCTCGCCAAACTCTTTGTCGAAAAAGGCGCCGCAGGGATCCACATCGAGGATCAAGCGCCGGGGACGAAAAAGTGCGGGCACATGGCCGGCAAGGTGCTTGTCCCCGTCTCGGAGCACATCAACCGCCTCGTGGCGATCCGTCTCCAGTTTGACGTCATGGGCGTCGAGAACCTGGTCATCGCACGCACGGACTCGGAGGCGGCCACCCTGATCACGTCCAACATCGACGACCGGGACCACCCGTTTATCCTTGGGTCGACGAACGCGTCGTTGCCGCCGCTGGTGAGCGTCATGCTCGATGCGGAGGCAGCGGGAAAGTCGGGGGATGATTTGCAGGCTGTCGAAGACGCCTGGGTCGCCTCTGCGAACCTGCAGCTCTTTTCGGAGACGCTGGCGAATGCGCTCGCGTCGCAGGGCACGCCGCGAGACACCGTGCAGCAGTTCCTGGACCGGGTAAGCCACGCGTCGTACCCGCAAGCAGTTGCCGTCGCTCAAAAGGAGTTTGGGTTGAGGACCGTGCCCTACTGGAACTGGGACGCGCCGAGGACGCGCGAGGGGTACTATCGGTACCAGGGAGGCACCAAGTGTGCGATCATGCGTTCGATCGAGTATACGCCGTATGCGGACTTGCTGTGGATGGAGACCAAGAAGCCCATCCTTGCGCAAGCACGGGAATTTGCGCATGGGGTGCACGCTGTGCGTCCTGGCCATTGGCTTGCGTATAACCTCAGTCCTTCCTTTAACTGGGAGGCTGCTGGTCTCAATACTAAAGACATGAAAGACTATATCTGGGAGCTTGGCAAGCTCGGTTTCTGCTGGCAGTTCATTACGGTGGGTTTTTAGCAGGGTTGGCGGTGGGCGATTGTACTGACTTGTGCTACTCAAGCTCGGTGGTTTGCATTCAAACGCATACATCAACGATCTTTTCGCAAGCGCCTTTGCCAAAGAGGGTATGAAAGCCTACGTCGAGATCGTGCAGGGCAAGGAGCGAGAGATTGGTTGCGACGTATTGACGCATCAAAAGGTACGCCGGTCGCATTTGCACAAGGTGATGGTCCTTGCTCACCCCTATGTAGTGGAGTGGTGCCGACTACGCCGACAATTTGCTGAAAACTGTGACTGGCGGGGTCTCTTCGACAGCGGCCATGGGCAAGGGTGTCACAGAGGACCAATTTAAGTCAAAGCTATGATTTGATGATGACGTCGAGAAAGCAGGTCTATGATTTTAACGGGTTTCTGGCCTTTTGTGGTATCTGTAGCCCTATTTCATGTTGTGTGGACGGTCTAGTATTGGAATACATCTAACAGATCTTCATTAAGTAGCATTAAGGCACGACGACACGATTTCATGATGCATGAGTAAAAGCGCCTTTGCTCGCCGTAAGCTCCGCACCAAGCTTATACCCCGTCACCTTGAAGACATTTAGCGAAGAGTCCCCCGCCAAGGATGAGACGAACTCACTTTATCCCAATCAATCTTCTGTCTGGTAAGTGGCAAGGCACGTCTGAGGCCCTTGAATGCCTTCTCGCTCATCTCGTGGTATGCGTCGTTCAGCGACGTTTGTAACCGGGTCTCCTCCGTCTCGATGAGTGCGAATATCTTGCTTGCCGCTGCGTTTGGGGATGCATTGGCAATTGCAGGTGGTATCGGTATCGAAATGTCGTGTGATGTTTCCAGCTGGACCTATGCATGAATGAGCATCGGCATGAATTCGTCGATTGATGAAAGGGCTTTTACGTTTCCTTGTTCATAGTAGTGTACGTTGACGAGGACTTTTCCCTGGATCGTCTTCGATTCCCCAAGGTCGATTTGGTATTGTGAACGCCATCTGCCTGCCCTGCCGTCAACGATGAGTCGGCGGAACCTGACTCGTTTGGGAGAATGGCACACCAAAAGTTGGCGGGGTTGTATTTATTGGACACAATTTGGACTGTAAAGTGACTGGGTGGTTGTGATGCAAAGATGGCAACTACGCCGTCGATGTAGTGCGCAGCGAGGTAGGAGAGTGCTGCGGATTCGAGGGCAACACTGTGTTCGTTCTTAGAACAATCCTAGGAGGACAACGCAAAGGACTCACCGGAGTGGCTCGGTCGCTGGATCGGGTTCCTCTGAGCGGGGATCAGAGGCTTCCTAATGAGATCATCGAGCGGGTTGAGCGATCGAACATGCTCGTGGGGCGGATCGGGTGTACTTGCCAGCCTGAGATGATCAAACTTGAAAGACGTCTTGGAACGCGGATCCAAGAAGCGTTCTTCCTCTTCGCCACTGTCTGATATCCGCGCGACATCGCTGACGATGGTCTGAAAGAATTGGTTCAGATGCGCGGGAGACGGAGAGGGGGGAGCTACCTGGTGCTCTGCGCCTGGTACGTCTACCAGGATGAACTGCGCGAGATTGTACTGCCGGAGAGCGGGGAGAAGGCCGTCTTCGAGGATATTGTCGTCGTTGACGATGACACGGACATCTACGCGTCGTCTGGTCAGTCAGTGCAGCAAATCGAGTGACATGAGTGCGGACCGTTGAGGACGTCGTTTATCTCGCCAGGTGGTGATTGCAGGATAAAGGCGCTGGCGACTTGAATGCGCTCGTCTGCCATGGGTTTTAGTAGAGAGCCACTAAACCCTAACCCCAACTCATCAAGTACAGTACATAATGGCGACCTCAGGCTGTCAACGCTGTAGCCAAAGTCACAGCATTCCAGAAGCATTTCTCTTGACTTGTCGAGGATGTAGCAAGCCCTGGC
>JBBPMO010000508.1:0-22804 GCA_038090315.1 Xanthoconium stramineum | reverse complement strand
CAAACTCATACCCTTTGTTTACCTTGTTGCATTCATGTTGTAGTTACACAAGAATGAATCATTGTGATCAGAACAAATGTGGTACAAAACTCATTCAAAGAACACAAGGATACAAGACATGGTCACAGTAGCTAAGGTATTACACGATGTATCCCGAAGCCCTAAAGTACTCTTCCGCTTTGTCTGGCATGATATTCTGACAGGCACAAGCGATGGACAGCAATGGCGCATCATGACCATGATGACGAATATATGCTTTGATGCTCGAAAACGCTTGTTCGATTGGGTTGTAGTCTGGCAAATACGCAGGAAGATAAATGAGCTTGCACACTATGAAAAAATCAGTGAAACATTGCAATGTGATATCATGGAGACTTACAATGATCTTCTTCAACCAAACGGTGGACCTCTTCACCATGGTGAATGCGGCAATTATCCATCACGAGGACACTTCAGGGACCAGGATAAGGATTGGTAAATGGCATCTGTTTTTGGCACAGTGCATCAATGACTCCGAAAGCAAGCAACAAATATTGTGAACGTACCACATGTTCCTTGAGAAACTTGACAAACCGCTCAGTGTCAACAGGGCCCTCTACAATATCATACGCAATAATCCCATTGAGCATGATGGCTGGAATGATTGAGTAACATGTTCCTTGGACAAATCGCCTCTGAACGTTGCAGCGAAGGCCCTTTCCTGAGCACCCATATCCCCTCGATACCGTGCGTTCATCCTTTGCTGCTTCATCAATAAATACGAGCATATTTGGGTCGGGGACTTCTTCGGCAATCTGGTTCATATACAGTGCCCTTGACAGCTCGTTCCGTTCGGTGGCGTGGGCAGAGATGGCTTTGCGTGTCACCCCTAGTTGCTCAACAGCACGAGTGAGTGTTGGAAGGGTTGTGTGGACATTGCGTTTGAGCTGCAGCTCATCCCGCAACTCATCAAGGTAGATGGATGGACGATGATCGATAACTGAGGAAATGAAGGCAAGATCAGCAGGAGTGAGGACACGAGGACGGCCAACTGTGCATGAGTACGTGCGAGGATTTGAGACGACGCCTAGTTGACTATGCCAAGCGAGAACTTTGTACACCAAGGTTTTCTTGATGGCGAGTAGATGGCAAATGTCCTTGACAGAGTAGCCCTGGCGATGGAGAACTGGAATGCGAGCCCTGGTTTCGTCCGAGGCAACTCGCTGCATGATGAGGGTGCGTGGTTGACTGGCCGTGGGATCTGCTGCGTTCAACATTGCTGACGTTAGCAGGCCAAACCAGCCATGGACTCCTGGGGTCCTTTTCCGAAGTCGACTTTTTTTTTTGGGTTTTTCCCCGGACTTTTGAAAACAGCTGTAAGTGCCGGCCAAACACCACAGACCATTCCTGTGCTGCTCTCAACGTTCTCGCGTCAGTTGTTAGCCTCATTCCCTGCATCACTGTTCCACTTTGAAATTTGCCTTGGATGACCTCATTCAAAACGTATCTAGTCCCGCTGTGGCAATCTGCTAGTCGCTGACACGGAGGTACAATTAGGTCCAGTCCCGGGCGACCACTCAGTCTCTCCGAGCCGTCGACATGTATTCCCAATCTGACCGATAGAATCTTCCGACAGGGCGATGGACAATGCTGCGAGGCGAGTGGTTTTTGTGACGTCTTTCGGTGTTTGTACACGAGCAACGATGGTATCAAGGAAGTACGTTTTCTTCCCTACGCTTCCCGTTCAACGCCCACCACTTTGAATAGGTCGCCGTGAAGGCCTTTCGGTTCAGTTTCTTCATCGACGATATGGAACACAAACCCGATGCAGAAAAGGCGACTCGCGTGCGCCTCATTCGTTTGCCTCACACATGATTAGCTGATCGTCTCTTGTAGAGGATGAGTCGAGAGCTCGAGAGCTGGAGGCGGCTTAGCCATCGCAATATTGTGCCATTTCTCGGAATCGCGTACGGGTTCGGGAGACAAGGAAGCGTGTCCTTGGTGTCAATATGGATGCCGCACGGTACGCTACACACGTTTTTACAGGCACATGACGATCAGCTTGCGGTTGCACACCGCCTTCAGTTGGTAAGTCAAACCGACCAAACCTGAGAAATGTTCTCTCACTTCTTCGTCTTCATTTAGTTATTGGATATTGCAAATGGGCTCCATTACTGTAGGTTAATTTGGACCACGCAACGCCCACATGGCTCATCGTAGACAGTGCACTCGTTTCAGATCACCCATGGAAACCTATCAAGTGTGCGTTGCAAGCATCATATAGCCTATTTTGCCTACTGAGCTATGGAACAGACTAACGTACTCCTTGATAACAATTACACGGCTTGCCTGGCCGATTTCGGGTGTGCATCTTTGATAGGAGAACTCCCGGAAGGACTCAACTACCTCAAGACATCCACTGTCGGGCAGGGTATCCGTCGATGGGCTGCACCCGAACGCTTTGCGTTCGATGAACGGGAATCAACGCGTACAATCAAAAGCGATATATACTCGTTCGGAAGTATGGCACTCTTCGTACGCACTGAACAACGTTTACTCAGATCGTACGAATGTGACCCTCTGTATTTTTGTCAGATACTATCCGGAAGACTCCCGTGGTCCGAAGTCCCAACCGATGAAGCCATCGTAGTGTGTGTGTTTCGAGGTCTCAATCCTGGCCGGCCGCACCAGCGGCCGATCGACGATCGGCATTGGGCGCTTATTGAACGGTGCTGGTTGACGGCACCAGAAAGACCGCCAGCTGAGGACGTAATATCCATTCTCCGGCGATTCTTTGGTGCTTATACTCCTCCTCCACCCCTGCACGACTTCCTTGTCCCGACATCATTCAGCGTACCGAATCATCCTGGAAATGACGATCTGGACGACGACGTTGCACGATCTCGGACAGAGTCCCAAGAAAGTTCTACGTCGTCGTTCATGCCACCGCCTCCAGAGATGGCTAGACTCCCCAGTCCTCATGAAATTAATGCGGCGAAGAGGAGTATGTCCTCTGATCTTCTATCACCGGCGATCTCGGGGAATGAACCTGTGGATCTGTCAACCTTTGACATGGCTCCCGTCAAGATGCCTGTCAATCGTTGGGTTGCTCCGATTCCCATCCACAAGCCAGGTGCCACCGACACCGAATCTCCCGAATTCGTGGATCGCGAAGTCAAGGCCCTTCTCAACAAACTTACCATGGAAAAATTCGACTCCATCTCCGACCAGATCATTGCCTGGGCGAACAAGAGCGTGAACGAAACGAACAACTGGACGCTCATCCAGGTCATCAGACTCGTTTTCGAGAAGGCCGCCGACGAGGCCGGGTGGAGTGAGATGTATGCGCGCCTCTGCTGGAAGATGATGGAGACGATTAGTCCCGAGGTTCAGGATGTTGACATTCAAACTTCAGAGGGCAAGCCTATCGCTGGTGGCCAGCTCTTCAGAAAATATCTCCGAGATCGCTGTCGAGAAAACTTCGGGCGTGGTTGGGTTGCCAAGGAGACGACGGTCAAGGTCTCCGATGACCAAGCTATGAAGAAGAAGGGCGATGAGAGCAAGCTGTATCCGGATGAGCATCACGCAGGCCAAAAGGAAAAGTTCGGTCTCATCAAATTTATTGGTGACCTTTTCAAGTTGCAGTTGCTCACGGAGAGTATGATGCATCAGTGCATCAAGAGGCTTCTGCCCAACATTGGAAATCCAGAAGAGGAAGAGATTGAGAGTTTATGCCAGCTTTTGAAAGCTGTCGGTCAGTTACTAGATGTGCCCAAGGCAGGAGCACACATGGACATGTACTTTGCGCGGATGGAGGAGCTTTGCAAGGGCCCCGACGTCAGCCCAACCATGCGGTCAATGCTTCAGGTATTCATTCACTTAAGAGTGATACTTGCGCTCTTCCTCATCTCCCTTCTCACAATAGAACGTAATCGACCTTCGAGGTCGAAAATGGGGCAGTACCAGATCCTCAAGAATGAGCAAAGCTTCAGCTGCATCAAAGACTCCAGCGCAGCTCCCATCGCAATCAGTTTGGGCAAAGAGGCCCCCGCCAAACAGCAATTCTTCTGCTCCCTCGCCGCGTTCTCAGTCTCCTGCTCTCTCCCATGTACCGTCCCCGATAATCACGTCTCACTCCCGCCGTCCATGTGCGTTAGGCCAGGGCGTGCCAATAAAAGAAGGTGTGAGCGTCCCCCGAAGTAATGTGGGCTCTGTCAGAGAAGGTCAAGGCACGTCCATCCATCCTCGCCTCACCCTTCCACCCTTAGTCTTCGTCCCAGGTTCCGCCGTCACTTTTGGCTCCATAGACGATGTCTCTTCTCCCTTGTCTTCACCTACAGTCACACCTATGGTCAAAACCGAAAGCGTAAAGTCCGGGTCTTCAAAATTCCCTGCCCGGCTCGCCTCCACATCTTCAAACGTGACTCCATTATCCGCCACGCCTACCACGTCCTCATCAACGACTTCTGCTCCCACAAAACCCACACCTAGAAACGCCGATATTGCCAAGCTATTCCAGGGTTCTCCTTCGACACCTTCGCAGCCTCCGCCCACACCATTAACCACGACTGCCCCTTCTGCTCGTGTGCTCAACACCAATACCTCCATGTTCGTTCCCACGTCACGTGCACCTAAAGCAATCATGATAAAGAATGAAGACGGTACAGAACTTAGTCTAGAGGCACTGAAGAAATGTAGTCCTCGACCGCCAACTGTCCCGTTCCCACCGCCATCGCCTGTCACGACCAGTCGCCGCACTGCATCAGTTAGAATCGAAAGCGAGAAGTCAAAGAGAAAACGAGAGGAGCAGGCACGTTTAGAGCAAGAGAAGAATGACGCCGAGGAGCAAGCAAAGAAAGAGGGAGAGGAACGGAAGCGAAAGGAGGAGGAAGTTAAGCGGAAGGAAGAGGCAGCCAAACGAAAAGAGGAGAAAAGGAGAGAACGAGAGCGCTTGCAGAAGGAAGAAGAGGAAAAGGAACGATTACGACTAGAGGAGGAAGAGCAGAAGCGCAAGGAAGCCAGACTTGAGGAAGAACGAAGGAAGGCTGAGAAGGAGAAAGAGAAAGAGGAGAAAGAACGCGCTGAATGGGAGGCTGAGGAAGGAGATGTCATCGAAAACGGAGAAATCGTGGAGACTCAGGTTAACAGCGATGTTCCCAACAAGCCTTCAAGGGCTCAGAAGGAGGCCCTGCGGATAGACACGTCGTCCATGCCACCGCCTCTGGAGATCCCCAGACGTCGCCCTGGTCCCCTGGACATTAATGCAGCGAAGAGGGATATGTCCGCTCCTCTCTCTACATTGGCCATGGCAAGAAACATCGAGAGACTCCAGGACATTAAATACCCTGAAGGGATTAAAAGCCCAAGGGAGGACCTCAACAAGGACGTGAAGGACGGCAAATTTAGGTACCTAAACATTGTCTGCGGCATTCTCTTGCGATTTTCTCACGTTCCTGCAGGTACGACCGCGATTTCCTGATGCAATTTATGCACCTATGCAAGGAGAAGCCGTCTAACCTTCCACCACTGGATATCCTGGGCATTGAACCTGTGGATCAGTCAACTTTTAGTGGCATAACACGTGGGGGTTCGGGACGTCATCGCCAGTCATCAAGTGGGATAACTCCTGTTCGTCAAAGTTCAGTCGGACTCGGAATCACCAGCGGCCTCGGTGTCAAACCAGGGGCTGCGCCTAGTCCTTTTGCTATGGGTCAGTTCTCTACACCGACGAGCAAGCTTACGAGTGAAGAACGCTTCATGATATCGTCCGGGACATGCTCTGCCTCGATCAGCAGTGGTCCCGTGGCTTTACAGTTTGGTCGTCCTCCCACGGCGCGGACAGCCTCTCAGGGCGGTCCAGGTGGTCACCCTATGCCGAGCAAACGTGTTCGAAGTAAGCGTGTCGACAAGCGTACGGATGCGAATAACGTCGCACCTCTTGAAGGATCAGGATTTGGTGCCCCAGGCGTGGTTCCTGCTCTTAGGGTTGCGTTCGACCCCGTTGCTCCCTTGGAGATTTCCGCAAACCGTTGGGTTGCTACGAGTACTGTCCGCAAGCCAGGTGCCACCGACACCGAATCTCCCGAACTCGTAGATCGCAAAGTCAGGGCCCTCCTCAACAAACTTACCATGGAAAAGTTCGACTTCATCTCCAACCAGATCATTTTCTGGGCGAACAAGAACGTGAGCGAAAGGGACGGCCGGATTCTCATTCAGGTCATCAGGCTCGTTTTCGAGAAGGCCACCGACGAAGCCACGTGGAGTGAGATGTATGCGCGTCTCTGCCGGAAGATGATGGAGATGATTAATCCTGAGGTTCAGGACGACGGGATCCCAAATTCGGAAGGCAAGCCCATCGCTGGTGGTCAGCTCTTCAGAAAGTACCTCCACAATCGTTTCCGAGAAGACTATGAGCGTGTTCGGGTTGCCAAAGAGACGACGGCTACAGCTGCTGCGGCCAAGGCCCCGGATGACCAAGCTGTGAAGGCTGCCAACGAGAAGAAAGGCGAGAACGAGCTATATTCGAACGAGTATTATGCTGCGCAAAAGGCGAAACGCCAAGGACTCAATCTGATCAAGTTTATTGGCGAACTCTTCAAGTTGCAAATGCTCACGGAGCGTATCATGCACCAGTGTGTCAAGAAGCTTTTAGGCAACGTCGAGAATCCCAAGGAGGACAAGATTGAGAGTCTTTGCCAATTGCTAAAAACCGTTGGCCAACTACTTGACGTGCCCAAGGCAAGAGCACACATGGACGTGTACTTTACGCGGATGAAGGAGCTTTGCAAGAGCCTCAATGTCAGCCCACGCATGCGATTCATGCTTCAGGTAACAAACGACCTTTTGGTATTCCTTACGCTGTTCCTCATATTATTTCTTATCACAGGATGTAATCGAGCTCCGTGATCGGAAATGGGTGGCCCGTGGTGCTGTCATTGCGCCTACCACTATATCTGCTGTCCATGAAGCTGTACGTATCTGGGATGCGAGTTTCTGACAAATGACTAAACTGGGCCTAGACTACGAAGGAGAAGGCGGCCGCGGTGGCCCAGACCTATCAACGTCACCTCAGCATGTCCAGAGGTGGAACGAGGCGCGGTGGCGACCGAAACGTGGAATCTGGACCTGACGGCTGGTCTACGGCTGGGGGATCTATCGCTCGGCCACAACCCAAGGCAGGCGATTTGTCACAATTTGGTAAGATTGGCAAGCCCACACCGATGGTTATGGGTCCCAGCAGTGTCTTCACCAAGAAGGACCCCAAGCACGATTCTCTGTCTCGGACGAACTCCAGTCCCAACATGTTCTCCATGCTTAGCCAAAATTCTGAATTGGTTGTTAATACCGTGACCACTGCTAAATCTAGCCGACCTCATAGCCGGAAGCCTCCCGTAGACCTTGGCCAGGTTGGAGCGCCGGAACTTCCTCCTCAACGGAAGAAGCTTCAGTTGTTGCCCCGTTTAAAGCGCACTCCTGCCGAGGAAACACCCCCTCCTGCTTCTGAGGAAGAGCCTGAGGCCTCTGCTGAGATGTCAGGAGTGGACGCGAAGAAGATTGATGAGGATGTCAGGGAGTTTTTCGCTGTCCGGAGTATGGAGGAAGCAGACGTTCATTTCACGAACCTTCCCGAGAAACACCGCTTCCTTCTTGTCGACAAGCTAGTAGCCTCGGCTCTCGAGAGCAAAGAGACAGACGCAGTTCTCGTCGCAGACTTCTTTGCCCAAGCAGCATCAAAAGGCCAGTGTTCCCCCGGGGTACTCGAAGCTGGCTTTACATCAATGGTGGAGATCTTGGACGATATTGCTATCGATGCTCCAAATGCATTCAAGTTTATGGCAATCATGCTGAAGGGTGCAGGCTTCGACAAGGACGAGGAGAGGCTGGCCCGGCTTGCCGGTAAATCCATGGACAGTGACAAGTTACTCCAGCTTGTGTCATCATAACCAACACCGCGCAAGGTTGGGGTATAGTTGTTTGCATCAGAGTGAGACTAATTCAGAACTAAACAACTGGACTGAACTCATCGGTAGCCTCGTCTGTTGTACCCCGATGTACTTGATATCCCAAAGCTGTACAAAAGTTTGCCACCTTTTTGAAAGACACATATGTATCCAAGAACGGCCATGATTCCTCAGTCCCCATTTACTCCATCACCCAGATGGTAACCTGCCAAAGTTCGTTACACTGATCCTGATGGGGTGCGTCAGTTTGTTTGATCCGCTCACGACCGGACTACTCTCAGAGTGATTACTGTGTATGAGATGTTTGGTTTCCAAACTGGTTATAACTTGCGTTTTATTCTACACGGATTTACCGTTTACGTTCTAGTCTTCGCTTGACACCTTTGGCGCACAGGGTAACTCACTCCAGGTTGCTCGAGGTCGGAAACCGAACCTGGCGCCCGAACACTAACGCTACGGCATCACTCGTCGTACCGAGGCATCCCACTTATGCTTGTGAAAAGGTTGGGTCCTTGGGAATAATGAGGATGGGGATTACCATCGCCTGTTCCCCCTCGTGAACGCGGGAGGTAGTTCCGTACAACTGTGTGTTCCGTGAGCCTTTATCATCCCCCGTTGCGCCAGAACTCTTGGCTTTGCAATTGTCAAATACATGGGGTTGTTCCACGGCGAATAATGGCCGACTCGGAATCACTTGCTCATCGGTCCACCTCCCTTTCGCATTCGGGCTCGGGCCGGATAAAGTTTCCTGAGAAATTGCATTCACCGATATCTTCGGACGAAACGGCGTTCTGGACGAAATGAGATGCCATCCATCTAACACTCTTTTGATGTCCGCAGTTGGTAGCAGACAGCTCCGTCGGTCGGGTGGCTGCCATTTGATCCTGTAGATGAACCATCACGTCTATACTCGGTATTGTCTGACATACTGCCCCGCTTCTTTGGATACGTCCCTGATTCTGAATCCTTGGATGCGGCTGGCCTGCCAAGCTGCAAGGTTAGCCGAGGGAAAAACCCTTTTCCGATCTGGAGTGACCTTCAAGTTCGTAAGCCACGTTGTAAGACCCATCGATTCGGTGCTTTGGCCTAATGAAAGGCTTCGCTCGTGTGGAAGAGTTCCTGGAATCTGGAACGGTCGTTCATTTGAGCTGCTTTGCAGACAGGTGACTTGCCTCGCGGACAGCACTGTACGTACGATAAAGCCTTAGCCGCATCTGTCATTCAGGGAAAGTGCTACATATATGCATACATGTGTGGTCTATGAAACGAGGGTATACAAGACGAACATGGAAGTCCTTGTTCTCCAGAATGATTGGTCTCGGTTTACAGCTTGGTCTTGAACTGTGCAAGTGCCAACGGTTGGTCTATAAAGGAAGGTGAGCAAAGAAAGTTAAGACTCAGAGGTGGGCGGGTAGCCGACAAACGTACACGTTGCGTTATACAAGTTGTCCGTGGGAGTAATCCCGACGTGCGCATGGACGCCACTCGCGTCCACCAAATCGGGTGTTAATTCGTCGATGGTTCGGGCACCGATGAGGCGCATTCCCATTTGAAGCTCATCCTGAATGCGATGCATATCGTATCAGTATCCGATGACGTGTGTGATGTATGGTTGAAACGTACACGGAAAATCTGGATGGCCTTTTCAACACCCGCTTCCCCATATGCAGAGAATGAATACATGAAAGCACGCCCAACTCCGACAGCTTTTGCGCCGAGCGCAATTGCCTTGAGGACGTCTGATGCACGACGGACACCACCGTCGACGAAGACCTCGAATTTGGGGTTTGGCCAAGGACCACGTGTTTTTAAAGCTTCCACAACTTCGATCAGGTTCTCGATACCGGAGCGTGCCGTGTCAAGTTGACGACCGCCGTGGTTTGAGAGGACTATACCAGCAAGGCCGTGGTCATACGCTAGTAATGCATCTTCAGGCGTGGCGACGCCTTTGAGCACGATAGGTACTTTTGGTAATATTAACAATCTGAGTCCCGGGGGTGGTGAATGGAACCTAAAGACGTACTGCTTGTGATGCTCTTGAACCATGGGATATCTTCCCAGGACAGAGAAGGGTCGATAAATGACTGGGAAAGGTTTTTGCCAGAACAAGGGTCAACATTGAGCAGCACTTACTGAAATGGCACGGGCGACACCTTCGTCCTTCTTGACACCAGATTGGTTTTCCTGAACCTTGGCAACTCCTGACTCATCCACAAGCTTCATCCGCATATCCTTCTCACGGCGACCAAGCTGTGGAGCATCAACAGTGATGAAGAGCCCTTTGATACCGCGCTTTTCGGCATGCTGCACGTATTTACGGGTGATTTCTCGGTCACGGTTGACGTACAGCTGAAGAAACTGGACTTGTCCAGGAACGGCAGCATCTACGATTTCATCGAAGGAACAAGAAGCGAGGGTGGGTATCTAGCGGAAACGGATCAATGGATTGTACAGACTAAAGAGGAGTAATTGCTGTGGGACTGACCATCTGGATAACACCATGTTTTCCAGCGGCGCGTGTTAGGTTGAGTTCACCATCAGGGTGTCCTAATTTGCCAAGTGCGGTCGCAGACTGCAGTTCTCTTCAGCGATCAGCCTGCCGATCTCGAAAAGAAACGTACAATGTAGACGGGAAGCGATGACTTTTGTCCTAGAATTGTGGTTGACCAATCAACTGTGCTGACGTCTCGCAGAATGCGTGGCCGGAACCAGATCCTGAAGTACAACATGAACATTCAATGCGTCGGGTGGTTCAAGGACGCGGTTTCAGACCTTTGGTACGCCAGGCGATTTTCGCGTATTGTGATCTCATCATCAGAAGCTGAAGAGTAGTAGGCCCATGCCTTGGGAGGGAGGATTGTCTTGGCAACTGCCTGAACAAAACCATGAGACGATTGCACATATTGGCACAACAAAGCGCACCTCAAAATCGTGCAAGTTCACGATTTCATCAAGTGGGGGCCGAGCAGCAAGCAACTCTTGGCGTCTGATCTCGTCCGGAGTTATTACCTTGTGTTTGATCACGGACTTAGGATCGATGGCGCCAAGACTGAGGTGTACAGCAGATATGATAACCAATCTACGCGATTGTCGCACAAGTACTCACTGCTTCTCTCTGGGCAGATGCGTAGTGATAACATCTGGTGGGTGGATCGGATCATAAGCGTCACTGCACGGCATTCGATTAGATTGCCTATCGTCTCACTTGGAAGATTGCTTACGATGCATCTTTTCCGGCGTAATTCAGGATAATTTTGCTGCCACCGGGGTGCTCTATACCCACATGAAAGATAAGCATGCCGGATCCGCTGCTGATCACTCCGTACCTGGCAAGAACTCTGTCACATCATAGACTTTGCCTAGCCATCAAATTAATTTAGATCAAAGTTATCATGAACCCGCGAAAGGCGCACCGTGAAGAATGATCCAGCAACTTGACACACTGGAATGCTCGGCAACGGTTTGCGTAGGGATAAAGGACATTGGGTGGTGAATCCGATGATGAGGAGATTCGCCGAGGAGGAGATACAGAGGAATACCGCCGCCTGCACGATTTTAGCTGTTTTTGAGATGCTATCTTGAACGGAATTGCGGAGACCGCAGGCCTCGTGATCTGAGATGTCAAGGCAAGCTGTGAGTCGGCGTTAGACCGGGAATGTCGCAGAGGTAAGGCTATCATGGGTTACTGGTAATTGCCGACCCTTGGATCATGATATCCGCCGTCGGTGTTATTTCCATGATGCCACGATGGGATGACGGGTTAGTAACACTGCCAAGCTTGAAGCGCTCGGCGTTCAGCGAGACAAGAATGCCGACTCCAGCGCCAACAGGAAGTCGTTATATCCCCTCTAACTCCCTGATCGGACGTAGGGCAACGGTCGGTGAAACCTCAAGTGAATCGACACGGTGGATGCGGTAGTGGTAGGACTCACACGTATCATGTAGGTCGAACATACTGCGAAGTACACGGCCCGAACCCCGATCTTGGTCGAACCACAGAAACGAAGGTACGCGGGAGTGAGAGCGTGTTGGTAGTCGTCCATGTTGTCCGCGGGCGTTCTACCACAGATTTTCGGTCTTGTGCGCATGCAACCTGATTTCTCAAGGCGATCAGTAAAAGAGATGATGCCAAGCACGATGATACGAACAAAGCAACGCATCAGAGACATTTTGATGTTGCATGTCAATGGTGCGCCTGCTCCTCGAGTCCCTACTCGCAACCATATAGTGTTACTTCTCTAACGTGCTCCCCTCACAACGATTCAAACTACACTGAATAAGTATAAATTCGCGGACGTTTCTATGTGGAACTGGACGCGTTTCCGAGAATCTTGTTGCCACACCGCGCCGAGCTATATTTAGACGTTTGAGATCTCTCTTCGAGATCTTCCGAAAAAGGACGTTTTTATTGGTCGGCACAAGGTTCGCTTGCTGTATTTCCGCTCAAGTGCCGTCGCAGCGTTGTACAAGGAGTACCCCCATTTTCCAGCTGCTCGAAAATCCAATATTGAGCTCGCACGACGACACAGATAATACCGTTACTCTCATGGTAAGCAAACCAGGGAACAGTCCCAGCCGATATTCATGACGGAATATAGAATAGGACCCTGAACTGACTTATCAATGCGACAAGTCAAGCTTGACCAATCCGGCAACGGAGCACGAATCCAGCAACAATCTTGGGTCCACCTCCAAAATGATCCATATGGTTTCTTCTTCGCCCGTCTGTCCCCACGGCTCGCCATCTAACGTGGAAACCAACTCGCTGGCTCACCGAAACGGGGAAAATCACAAGCGCCGCGCACTGGTTCACAGCACCACGTAACAAGGGCCGTGACCCTTGGAATACATCATGGCTCATCCCATTTAGTGGAAAAATCCAGCCGACTGGGACGTCCCGCGGGTTTATAAAGTCCACAATTTTGCCTCTGGACCACCGTGCGCCTTTCCCTTAATCCACTTTGTGTATACAGACAATCCCCTACTTTACACCCTCACTGCCATGCCTGGACTCGACTTTTACAAGACCCCTGAATCCAGCGGCCCTGCCGTCGTCGCGCCCATCCCCGTAACTCCAGTTGCGGAATCCAACCGTCGCGCTCCCTTCATTGTAACACCTTCTTCCGAAACCCCTCTGAAGACTGGTGTCTACTATAACCCCCGTCTCGACCCAAAGAACTTCCTTGAGGGCCCTCTCTCCTGGGACCCTGCGACTCGCCTTCGTCAGATGCTCGCTCGTCCCGGCATCGTTGTTCGTAAACTTTTTTTTTTTAAATACCGTTACATCTCATCCCTTCGCTGTCCATAGATTGCCCCTGGTATTTGCGATGGTATTAGTGCCCGGTGCGCACTCGAGGCCGGCTTTGACTGTATGTACCAAAGCGGAGCTGCTACCACCGCCTCACGGCTTGGTCAACCTGACCTTGCCATCGCTACCTTGAATGACTTTGTTCAAAGTGCGCAGATGGTCTGCAGCTTGAGCCCAACTACACCCGTAATTGCCGATGCTGACACCGGGTACGCACATTTGCCACCTTGTTTTCCGCACCATCTTTACTTGTCGATAGCTTTGGTGGGCCTGCCATGGTCGCTCGCACTGTCTACCAATATGCCCGCGCTGGTGTGGCTGCTATGCATATCGAGGATCAAGTACAGACTAAGCGTTGCGGTCACTTGTTGGGCAAGCAAGTCGTTTCAAGGGAAGAATTCGTCACCCGTATCCGTGCGGCGGTCATCGCGCGTGACTCCATCCCTGGCGGCTCCAACTTTGTGAGTAGTCACGAAGCGTACTTAATGGATGAGAAACTGAACCATTTATCCGTAGGTTATCATTGGCCGCACAGATTCCGCTCAGGTTCTTGGCATGCAGGAAGCCATCACACGTCTGAAGCTTGCCGCTGATGCCGGTGCTGACGTCTGCTTCATCGAGGGTGTCAAGACCGCAGAACTCCTCGCCTCAACCGTGAAAGCATTGGCCCCCAAACCTGTTCTCGTTAACGTTATCTCCGGTGGTCTCACGCCTTCTTTCACCTGCAAAGAAGCTGAGGCGCTTGGAGCCAAGATTATCAGTAAGTTGATACGATGCAACCTGGATTTGGGTTCTTATGTTTTCAGTTTTTTCTCTCGTCTCTTGCGTTGCTGCGGTGCATGGTATTCGTGCGGCTATGCAGTCGCTCAAGAAGACTGGCACCGATTTCTCTTCTGCACAAGGAATGGACCCGAAAGCATTTTTCGAAGTCATGGGTAAGTTTCGGTGTAATAATTGGAACACTGACTAAAATGTTTGTTTAGGTCTCAATGATGTTATCAGCCTCGACGCTCGCGCAGGCGGAACTGCTTTTGAAGTCGTTTAAGACACACTATCGTTAACTTTTTTTTACTCTATTTCTTTCTTGCTCTCATCCGTTCTCATTTGCACTCGGGTCGGAATCTAATCATCCTGTGTAACGAATAGTCATTAGCACCGCATCTCAGTCACTCCTTTAGATTTTTTTATCTTTAATCTTTACAATGAATAAAGGCTCGTCGTTGGAATCCATTTGTATTTGTAGCCCTCCTCAAGGGATGTGGAAACTTGAACACTTGCCCTTTCAGGTATGTCGATCGGTCCAGAATCGGTACTCAACTGGTGGAGGCGGCCGGCGTTCCGTTTACCCTTCGGCCGACGTCGGCAACAGCCGAATCAAGGTCCGAGTTTTCTCGTGCGCACTGCATCAATATTCCCAGGACGGACTCCCATGGGTGGCAACATTTCCGCTTGCGCGTAATAGCGAAGGCGAACCGTGGTCATTCCTCCACGTTTCACTTAGCTTCTGTCTCGTTCTTGCCATGGCCCACAAAAAGCCGCTCACAGGCCAAGATGTCTCTTTACACAACAGTCGTGAAAGCTGTTGGATCATTGTACATGGTATGCCCCACTATGACACATCGATCTAGTGCGCAGCGGTGGCTGAAGAGTTTCCTATTTGTGTAGGAAATGTGTACGACGTAACTGACTTTTTGGATGGTGAGTCATGCAGGCGGTGCTATGTATCCACTTGGTTAACTTGTCTTAGACCACCCCGGTATGTGTGAATCGATGGTCCAGTCCGATCCAATTGAAGGAGCCGGACAGGTGGGAGCAAAATTATCCTCAACTATGCAGGGAAAGATGCAACGTGCGTTCTACGGTGCACTGGGTGCTGAGCGGCAGTTTGACCCTATCACAGAAAGGAATATGAACCCATCCATCCACCAGACGCCATCACGACCAACCTGAAGCCAGAGAAACAGTCAGTAGTGAACCGTGGCCCCCTAAGCAATCATATCCGCTCATATGCAATAGTCTTGGACCTGTCGACCTGGGAACCGTGGACAAGATCGAGGAAGTTATTACTGACGAGGAACGCAGCCGACAAGCGCGCGTCGCAGCCCGACCACTTCTTTCCGAGATTCTCAACCTTCATGACTTCGAGGTTTGTAGTTCATGCTGACAACACGTGGTTTCGCTCCTCATCACCCGTAGGCTATTGCTAGAATGGTCATGCCGGAGAAAGCGTGGGCTTATTATTCTTCGGCGGCGGATGATGAAATTACAAACCGCGAAAACCATGCTGCTTTCCATCGGTAAGCCGAGGTGTACGGTTAATTTAAGCTCTCTCCAACGCCCCGCACAGCGTATGGTTCCGCCCTCGCATTCTCCGGGACGTCACCAAGGTCGACTGGTCGACATCGATTTTGGGACACAAAACAAGCATGCCATTGTATATCGTACGAGTTACTTTTAGTTGAGGTTCAGTATTGCTGACTACTTACCTCTAGACTGCTACTGCTCTTGGAAAGCTCGGCCACCCTGACGGCGAACTCAACCTGACCCGAGCTGCCGCGAAACATGGTGTTATACAAATGGTAAGGTCATGTATGGGTGACATTACTCTCATGTCCAAATCGACTTTTGTAGATCCCCACTCTTGCATCATGTTCGTTCGACGAGGTCGTGGATGCTGCCGCTCCTGGTCAAGTCCAGTTCCTTCAGCTGTACGTGAACAAGGACCGTGAAATTACTAAGCGAATTGTCCAGCACGCCGAGAAGCGCGGCATCAAGGGTTTATTCATTACCGTTGATGCGCCTCAGCTTGGTCGCCGTGAGAAGGACATGAGACAAAAATTCGAAGCCGAAGATCCCTCAGAGGTGAAACAAGCCGGGCAAGGCGGTGTCGATCGCTCGCAAGGTGCTGCGAGAGCCATCAGCGTAAGTATGGTATAATCTCTGAGCAAGCTATATGTGTCTTCTTGTGTGTGCATAGTCCTTCATCGACCCAGGCCTGAATTGGTCAGACATGAAATTCTTCAAGAGCATAACCAACAGTAAGTTTCGAGAACCTAGTTTACCCTGGACAAACATTGACCTCTTGTGGGTCAGTGCCATTGATCTTGAAAGGTGTGCAATGCTGGGAAGACGCTCTTGAGGCTTACGATATGGGTTTGGCCGGCGTTGTCCTTTCCAATCACGGCGGTCGTCAATTGGACTTTGCGCGGTCCGGAATAGAGGTCCTTGTTGAGGTCGTGGACAAATTAAAGGGAAAGCGCGGACTGAGCTTCCCTAATGAGAAATTCCAATTGTTCATTGATGGCGGCGTCCGTCGGGCAACTGACGTTATCAAGGCTGTTGCCCTCGGAGCCACAGCAGGTATTATGACGCCTCCGTTTGCGTATCTTTTGCTTACAAGGTGTGACAGTCGGCGTAGGCCGTCCATTCCTGTATGCATTTTCCTCGTACGGACAAGAGGGAGTAGAAAGGGCTTTACAAATCTTGCATGTATGGCTCACACGTTTCCCTGGTTCCGTCGCTGATTCGTCCACAAGGACGAGTTCGAGATGAACATGCGGTTATTGGGCGCGCGGAGTATCAGAGATGTCGTACCCGAGATGGTCGACGTTTCGAGCATCCACATGCATATCATTCCCGTTCCTAAAGATAATCTCTATGATACCAACTGTGCGTGTTGGTTTACTTCCCTCGCATCATTCTCGATGATCTCCATTCTACAGATGAACCCCTTCGGGGAGCCCGGATCAGGGAGTTAAAGAGCAAACTTTAGTCACCCTCGTACACGATGCTGATCAGTCAGATGACTGCTTGTAATTCTGCACCGTCTCATCTCGCTTTGCAATAGTCCTCGTTACTCACTCCCGGATATGATGATCCAACCACGATTCAAACCTTTTCCAGGAGGACGGGATCAGATTCCAGAGCGGAAATGAAAAAGGGTTCAGTCAGAGATAACTTTCTACCACCCGAAACAAAAGGAAGCCCAGATGTGGAATGGATCAAAACTTGGCAGCGTTGGCCTCGTGTCTGTTACATTCTTACAGGCCGAGAATAGGTGAACCGGCCCTTGAGGTCGTAATTGGGGCCCGCCTGTCAAGTCAATGAACGTATCGCGGGTGTGAACGCACCCTTGTCATAATCGGCACCGCTGTTGATAACGAGACACATGGGGAGTTGCCATATGCGGCGTTCACCGTCCGGATCATGTCATGGACCCTGCGATCAACGAACCAAGACGGCTAGACTGTCGGAAGTAAGGATGTGTTAATAGCTTAAACCGGGTGATGGCAACCATAACGAAGGCAAACAACCGGAAAGAACGCTCTCGTGTGAATCGTTACGGGTGCGAGGCGTTCAGTGCACCACATGACCTGAGTGATCGGCCGTGCTTGGAGAAATGAGCGTTTGAACCTTGACACGTATGTCATACATGACAGCATTCCTTTCACCCACATCGCGGTTGAGGCGTGCGAGATTTTCGCAAGCGATACGGTCATAGATAGCGCATCAATGACACACTTAGGGAATACTGTGGCAGAAACGGCGTTCCTCCTGTCCGTCAGAGAAGCTCCTCGTGTACATTGAAGTAGCTGGCACATGGCGGAGAGTTTGTCAGCTGAGCGCGATAACCGCATAGCACCCAACTTACCGTAACACTTTGCCGGTACCTCGACAGCTTCCAGTGCCTCTCTCACCCCATTTCACGATCCAGCGACCGATGACCTCGCCCTTGTGGTTGAGCGTCTCTGCAACCGTCTCCTCCTCTCCCGGGGTACCTGCTTTTCCCGCCGTGACAATGTCCTCTTCTGGGGGAGGTAACTGGATCGCCAGCGGAAGCTCCCACTTTGCAAACGGACGGGTCGTCTCCACCAAGAAATCAGTGTCGTAGACGCGCGTGGTGAGCTTCTTCAGTGTCAACGTGAGTGTCGTCATTTCGACGCCTTCGATGCCTCCGTTCTCCGCCGGGGTGAGGCGACGGAGGTCGACGACGTATGGTGCACCGCACCAGCTGACGAGCGCCGTGGAGATGCTGCTGGTCGAGACGGCGGTGGCTGTCAGGAAAATGCGCGCCGACATGGGAAGAGACGACTCGACGATGAAAAGGAATGGTGCCATGGTGAATGTGAGACCGAGCGAGGCCAAGGAAAAAATTTTGAGACGGCGGAAAGTTTGAGTCAAGGGCCCATGGTATGATACGGGTTGGTTGTCCTCCCGGGGGCTTAATGTGCTAGCCTGCGCACCGGCGCTCTGTGATGCTCTGGGTGAATGGGATAGTTGTCGGAGCGGCAGGATGGTGTTGGGGCCGGTCAAAGGCTGTGGTGCCGTGAAGCCAGTGCGCAACCAGCTGGAGTAGCGTCGACATTGGTCGTCGACGGTGCCGAGGGCGAACTTTCGTAGTACTGCTCTTCGACATAGGCTTTGGCAGAGTGTTAGTGGTGTACGGACAGGCGACATCGTTGAGGTGGTGAGACCGAAGCCAGCGGGCCTTTTACAATTACGGCCGCCAAGCAGACGCGTCTTGTCGGCCAGATGGATGCACCCGTTTACTACTCAAAAGCCGAATTCATCGAAACGGTACGAACGAATCCCCCTTCACTCGGGGATATGATCTGGACGTAGTGAAAGGACACAGGCAATAAAGTTTCAAGACGAGCCACTATCGCTGGACCGCAAAACATCATTCTCGGTGGCAAGACCATCATATCGAGCGGTGCCATCATCCGAGGGGACCTCAGAAGGACTGGGCCAGGGCATGCAGTAGTCATATCCTTGGGCAGATACTGTCTGGTTGGGGATGGCTGCATCATGAGGTTTGTTGACATTTCGTTTCGCTACATATGCATCCCCGATGTTCAAGTCCTTCTCTGATAGGCCACCATATAAAACATACCGCGGAAATTTTAATTACTATCCAATGAAGATCGGCGACCACGTTCACATTGGCGCTAACTCTGTCGTTGAAGCAGCGACTATTGGCAACCACGTTGTCATTGGAAAGAACTGTATCATCGTAAGCCTACAGATTTGCTGTTCATCTGATTCGTTCTCAAGGTACCTCTCAGGGCAAATTCACCATAATCAAAGATTGCGCCCAGGTTGCGGACAATACCGTCATCCCACCCAACACTGTAATACCTGCCCTGGGATTGTTCGCGGGATCACCAGGTTTGCATCGAACTTCGGCTCACAATAACTGTTATGATTGAGGAAATACCCAGGACGTTTCGTCGAAGACCTTCCAGAATCCACCCAGGAGATGGTAGAAGCGCAAACAAAGCAATATTACACTCGATTTCAGCCCTTGGAACGATGACTGGTTGTTTATCATAACTTTCGTATCCCTTGTGCTCGCCCTCTCTCACTGTAAACCGTATATTATAGTATTCTTCCTCCTAATTGACGATACATCTTATACCCTCAGCGTCCTGACAAAGCACACGAACTCCTTGCGAAGAGAATACGTCGGTTCCGCACGCAACGGCAATGCGACTACTTGTTCGTGCGCCCGTGATTCAGCATTAACTCCCTAGTTCGACTGAACTGAGTTGATCGCCCTATTTGCGACCTATCAAAGAGATCTCGGAGTAGTCTCGCCTACAGCTATGGGGCGCACTGCTCACGACGGCTCCTTTAGACCGTTCCGAAGTTCGGAAAGCCTGTCTCATGACCGCCTTCCAGCATGAAGACATGGCCCCACACGTCCGGAATTCCCGATCACGGCGTCGACGATGCGGAGATACCACGATGAAGTCCGATCATCAAATCTACGATTTCGACATCCTCCGACCCTAGTTCACTTTTGCTCAAACCCCTCAGGGATGCACCTAGTTCAGGTCTCACACTCAGGTGTACCGGTTCGTGTACATTATGTATGGCTCAAAGTTGCATAACCATAACGGCTGATAACCGAGTCCTCTGCCAGCGTGGTTGCGACCCTGAAAGAATGCGTGAACGTTGCGAACATGATGATGGACATCCCCGTCATGCTAAGTGTGCATCACTAGGTATATGCACAACGTCCTCGAGAAAACCTTGGAATGGCATCGCTCGTGATGCCTTCAAACTAGTACTAAATCTAGGGAGGGCCGTAACTAGCGCCCTTCAAATGTTCTACTGCTGGGTTCTTTGATCTCATGTCACCATGCAGAGGCACACTAGCAAGGTGGTGAGCTTGGACTTGTCAGCAATCCATCTTCGAGGATACACTGCTCATGTACTGGGCTTGGTGTCACTGAGAGTCGAGCCCCAGCGCTGAGCAGCCAAGTTCCACCACATTATTCTCCTTTGCTGTTTGTGTGTCAATGCTCAACATTTCACTAAAAAGAAACAATTTAGTAGCTTATGTGGCTCCCCCAAGCTACTGCTTTATAGTTTCCATGACTTGGCAATCTTAAATGACATCTTTTCAAGTTAACTGATATCTTTCAGAGTATGATGCTATGGGTGCATATTTATTTCCACTGTTTTTCAGTTGTAGCCATGCCATGTAAGTTCAGGTCACCCCACCACATTCTTCATTCATCAACTCTCCCAGCAAGTTGGAGTTGGAGTATAATGTAGGGTGATGAGTCTTAGTGTACTATTATCACATATCATGCCCCAGCCACACACTGATGATGGAAAAACCAAACTCAAAGACTAATATGGTTCAATGTGGGGAATACAAAAGGATCAGGAGATACACAAAAACCTACTACATTGACAATGAAGGGGTGATCAACCAAATCATCAGCAATTGAACTCCAGAGAAAAAAAGGCTTCACTTGACTCACAATCACCCAAGACAATAGGCTTCTTTGGAACTGTTATTCAAAGCCCATTCCCAGTCTGTGGGGTCTCTTTTGTGAGCCTGGAATTGCACCATATGCCCCACCTGATTGCTCTAAGTTCCATGCACATTATTTGGCTGAGACATCACTTGAACCTTCACATTGAATCATACTAGCCTTTGAGTTTGGTTTTTCCATCATCATAGTGTGTGGCTGGGGCATGATATGTGATGATGGTACACTAAGACCCATCATACTCCAACTCCAACTTGTTGGAAAGGTCAATGGACAAGGAACACAGTGGGGTGATCTGAACTTACATGGCAGAGTAGGCCAAAACATGGAGGAAATTAATGTGCACCTGTAACATCATTCGTTCGCTCATGAAGAAGTATAACACCTACAAAGTCACTCGGTTGACGGCACTTGAGCTTTACCAGGAGTGTATTGACGAGGCGCAGCAATGTGGCTAACCCTTAGGCGGTGATGGTGACCGATCTTTGGGGAAGCACTTACAGGATGGCATCAAGTGCAACAAATGGCGCGAGGAACTTCTACACTCACTGTCCAACCCAAAGTTTGGATGGCACTTTACATCACGGTCAACTACTTCATCGATGACTCGCCTTCGCGTGGTCATCGTGAGTGCATTCTCGGCCGTTTGAGAATACTAATGCGCTTAGCTCGAGTCTCACGCACCATATGTCCAAATTGTGCTGGTGTTAAGCGAACTAGCTTTTCGTTCCGTTCCTGATTCGGCAGCCTGGAGTGTTTTTGCTGAAGTTAGTTTTAATGCTCGACGCGCAGGAAGTGAGTACATATTAGTGCAGCTTTCGTCAAATAACATCATTCACAGGTCCAGACCATCAGAACAACCATTCGTTCGCTCCTTAAAGAGTATAACATCTCCTACAGAGTCACTCCGTTTGACGACAAACTTTACCGAGAGTGTATCGACGAAGCGCAGCGACGTGGCTACCCCTTAGACGGTGACGGTGACCGATCTTTTGGGAGGTACTTGCGGGATGGCGTCAAGTATGCAACAGATGGCGCGAGGAATTACACTCACCGTCCGACCCAAATCTGGATGGCACTCTACATCACGGTCAACTACTTCATCGATGACTTGCCTTCGCGTTTCCCTTCGGAGATTCCCAACGTCTATCTATTTAACGACCGATTCATCAAGAAGCAAGAACAAGGAAACGCGGTTCTGGACGCACTCGCAGATATCATCCGAGAAGCACCAAGTTTGTTTCCACCCGTCCTCTCGAATTTAATCACCACAGCTAGTTTGAGCTTTATCACTGCCACCTTACTGGACTGCGAGACAGTATCCATGCAGGTATAACCATTGTTTTTATCGAGAACATGCGACTGACAGCAATAATTAGATCTCGAGTGCTGCCCAGAAGTATCCTACTTACCATCGGAGCATGTCTGGCTTTCCGGAGGCGTGCTCGATCATGGCGTTTCCACGTGAGATCCCCTTGACTGAGTACATCCAGGCCATCCCAGAGATAATGCAGCTCATCAATGGGTTAAAGTATGTGCTCTGTGCCGAAACATATTGGATGCTTCATTCATGACCTATTATAGTGACGTGTTGTCGTTCTACAAGGAAGAACTTGCGGGCGAGAACAGCAACCATATCTCTATGGTGGCAGTTCGCAGCAAAGTATCAAAGTTGGAAGCGTTCAAACAGGAGGCAGAAACAGTTACGGATCTCTACTGGAGGATCTTAAGGATTTTGGAAGGATGTCCCGAAGCTTATCATGCCTTCA
>JBBPMO010000507.1:0-22825 GCA_038090315.1 Xanthoconium stramineum | reverse complement strand
CCATCCCACTGTCCAACTGACTGACTGACCGGCCATCCCACTGCCAGTCTGTCCCACCATCCCACCATCCAAGTGTCCAAGTGTCCAACCATCCTGCTGTCTGGCTATCTGACTGTCTGACTGAGACAGTCGGACAGTCGGACAGTCATGGTCGGACGGTCACAGTCGGATGGTCGGACGGTCGGATGTTTGTGGGGGTCACAGATGGAAACTCATATAGATAGTCTATGATTGGCAGTAATATGGTTATATGGATAGCAGCTATCACTTTTAATGATATTTGTCTGTCCATATTCATTCTTGCCCAAAATCCATACTTTGCTGTAACCCATACTTGAAGATCTATTCCAAACAGTATGGGTTATGACAGAGTTGACTGTAGTAGTTGTAACATAATATTTGGTCCTATTTGGCCCACAGGAAAATACCTAGAAATCCTAATCTAAGGTTGAAGTCATGCTGTTACATGTTGTTTGGTCTTGTGCTTCATCTAATGTGGTTTATCATTGAGTCAGCACAACATCCTTTGAATAACCAATGAGTTGTGAAATTTTGGAAATTGACTTTTGCTGTTTTTAATGCCATATGATAACATGCTCTCAAAGGTCTTTTGAGAGATGCCAAGCCATTTATTTAGAGTGACAGTTACAAAGATGTTGGAAATGTTCATATTTTCTAGTATATTTTCCACATATAAATATAACCACACACATGTCATGCAAGGGAGTGGTGCAGTTTAATATGCAAATGGCTGCAAACATATATCAAAAGTGTAGAATTTGTTTGTTGAAAATGTAATTGGACTTGGAAAGTGTATAAAATAATTGGCAAAAGCATAGTTGGACTTGCCATGTGTAGGAATGTGTACTAAAAAGTATAAGATCAGATAAGGCCAAAATCTAGAAATTTCCCAACCAATTGTATTCAAAAAGTGTAATATTTGATGTTATAAGCATAGGTGAAAGTTTAGTAAAAATGTAGGTAGGATTCTAACATTGTTACATCTTTTTCCAGGTCCTCAAAATTCACAACTAAATACTGTTTGATGTCATTTTGAAAATCTTTGATTCTTGCAAATTTAGTTCTACTGATATAATTTTCTACATTTTCCTGGATTGCAAAAATGCAGAAATATGCATGTTTTGATGTTATGTTTTTTACTCATGTCAATGCTTTGATCACAACCTATATCTTAAATTCTTTGAAATACAGAATTTAATATTTTAATGGTCATTCCAACTTGAGATAAATCATAACTAAATTATAAAATATGCCTAGAATAGAAATGTGTAACCAGTATCTTTTATTCTTGATACATTCACAGATTATATGAAATTGTATAATGGATATTGTTTTGTCCCATGGCATATTTTAGTATCCAAGGAAATTTAAACCAGTATTACTTGTTCTCCAATACATTTACAGATTATATAAAAATATGCAATGAATACTTTTGTATCCAATAGCATATTGATAGTATTTATGGAGATATGCAATGAGTATTGTTGTGTCCCATGGTAGATTTATGGTATTGTGGAAATGTATGACAGAAAGTCAAACCAATGTCATTTGTTCTTTGACACATTTACAGATTATATAAAAATGTGCAATGAGTATCATTGTGTCCCATGGCACATTTATAGTATTTACAGAAATGTGTGACCAATATTATTTGTCCTTTAACATATTTACAAATTATATAAAAATGTGCAATGAGTATTGTTGTATCCCATGGCACATTTATAGTATTTACAGAAATGTGTAACTAATATCATTTGTCCTTTAACACATTTACAAATTATATAAATATGTGCAACTTGTATTAATTTAAAAGAATTGATTACAATGCATTCCTCCACATATCTCGAAATCTGAAAAATGTGGTTATGTCTTTTAAAATTCATCTATAACCACCCCTACCTAAGGCCAATTACAAAAAAGTACCTCAATGGTATTGTGAAAATATGTAACAGAAAGTCAATTTGTTCTTTGATACATTTACAAATTATATAAAAATATGCAATGAGTATTGTTGTGTCCCATGATACATTTATAGTATTTACAGAAATGTGTAACCAATATCATTTGTCCTTTAACACATTTACAGATTATATAAAAATGTGCAACTTATATTATATTGTCCTATGGCACATTAATAACCTGTAAGGAAATGTGCAACTTGTATTAATTTGCAAGAATTGATTACAATGCATTCCTCCACATATTTTGAAATCTGAAAAATGTGGTTTATGTCTTCTAAAATCCACCCATAACCACCCCTACCCCTAAGGCCAATTACAAAAAAGTACCTCAATGGAACCACCGATTTGAATGATTAGGGGGTCAAATGGATCCCATAAATGAGCACTATCTGATGGTATCATTTTTATGTGGATTCAAAGGATTGAGTTTAAAAACTAATTTTTCAAATAAGGGTATAATGATTCCATAAGTATCTTCCTGTGTCCCACTCAAAGAATGTATAAAAGAATAAAACTATGGCCTTGATGGATATAGAAATCATAAATATATCCAAAACATGTAGACTCCATACTTCTGAAGCTTCTGTGTCTCCAATGCTACTAATGAAACTATCAACCTCAATATGGCTGCCTTTGAAGATGCAAAAATAATCTACTGGAGGTTAACCAAAATCAACATTGTCCTTCTGCTCCAGCTTTTGAACATTTCAATGCAGCAATCATATTCAATACAACTGCATTTAAAAATATACACAATATACTACTGGAGACAACTTACAAGCATCAAGTGACTCTCCAGAGGTAGGGTATCCCAAAAAAAAATAGTTAAAATATCGTTCTTTGGTATGGCCATCCTGAATGGCCATTCTCTTACCAAGATCACCATACTATGCAGAACTATGGATGCCACCTGCCAAGATGGCCATCCGGGAAGGCCATCCTATCATATCATGTAGCATGGCCATCCTAGATGGCCACCCATGCTCCCCCAAATAGCATTGTGGTTTTGAAGGCTTTCTCCAAAAATCAACAACAACATTCATTAATTCCAGCAGAACAATCTCATGTCTTATGCTTAATTCCTCATCTTCATCTATCAAATATGACATGCTCAACACAAATGTGTTGTGGTAACTCTAGTAAAAAAGGAATGATAGTGGATATCCTGGATATGCCTGATCTGATAATGCTTACATCTAATCAATCACATTACATCACATTAACATTACAATATAGGGGCTTTCTATATATAGAAGATCTTCCATATACAGAACCCAAGTATAGGGTTGCTATAGGCTAGGGTCGACAAAAAATGAACCCTAGGTAGTCTCATAACAAGTTCAAGTAACAAATTCCCCCTCCTGCTTTTGTGTATTCAGAAGGGAAATTTTCAACTTACTCTCATCACCTACTTAGCTAGTCCCCTGCCCCCTATTTTGTTGTTATTTTTACTATTTATTTTTCATCTTGCTACTTCTTGATGGATAATGTCATTTTTCTCCATGCTTGCACACTTTTGACACTACTTGTTAACTCCTTATCCTATTTTGTGCCCTGTGACACTTGCTGTGACTTTAAAAGGTACTTTTAATAACTTAGTACTTGAAAAATGTCATTAGTAGCTAAATAAGTACATAAGTTGCCATAAGTAAATGGTTAGGTTGCTGATGTATTGAACTTCCAATTGAAAATAAGCTCAATTAGCTGCAGTGAGCCATTTGCTAATTTACTGATGCAATAGTGTACCATGACAGGAAAAAGAAAAAGTCATTGTTGCAACTGCCAGGCAATGACTGCATAGTCTTCAAACAATTGTCAACATTGAACTCGATCTATTTTCACATTTTGTTGTCTAGGTATCAAACAACAGCGCTAATGATCATAACATGAATGACCCGACAGCGGACACAAATGCAGCAACAGCCATGGCTCCTGTGGAAGGTAAAAATGCCTTCAAGCCCGCAGCGCCATTTGAACTGCCAGCTAAAGCAACAAGTGGGGGACATTGAGGAGCGACAAGCAAATGGCCATAGTTGGCTGCGACCCACAGCACGACACCGTTGGTCCAGCCGAAACCTACTTGAACGGTGTATTCGCCACCAGACCCGGAGGAATCAACGTTGAGAAGGGAGAACTTTTCAAAGATCTTGGATCGGACAAGTTAGATTGGAAATATGACACCGCGGAGGATGCAACATACATTCCCAGTATTGCCGATGCTGTTACTAAGATTCAGTTGCGCGGCAGGCAGCTGGGGAAGCATGCCCTGAATGGATCCTCCTGTAGCGTACCTACAAACTGCATGAAAAACAACAAGTAAAGATTTTGGTCGCTACTTACCAGCTACACAAAGCGCTGGTCATGTACCTGTTTGCCATCTCACGCTTGAGGGTATCCGCCCACCCTTCGCCAGTTGTGGCATTTCCACCGTTGACGACGGTCCCGTTCAAACGATTGACATCAGCACCGGATCCCGTCGCGGTGAAGTTTACCGACTGATTGTCGTGGTAGGGTTGTCCGGGAAGCTGGGCCTCTGTGAAATTGAGCTGACCAGCAGGGACAAGGTCGTATGTCGAATTTCCTGAGCCAGGCGTGGGAAGAGCGATTGTCGTAAGGTTGGAGGGCAACGCCTCGAGAGCAGAGATGATGATGTACTGATGAGGCGGCCAAGCATTCGGTGCATCCCTAAAGCAACACGTCAGAGACGATTCCTACATATCAGGCTGTTTCGCTCACCATTGCAAGCCAGTAATATCCACGAAGGTGACGGGGAAAGTACCGTTGTACTTGTTCATGACCAGGTTCACGGCGGAGAAGTAACCGAATGCGTTTTCCTGAGATGCGAGGACCTCATCAGGTATGATACCGTTCCAAACGGGGTAGAACGTCGCGGCCGTAAATATGGAGTTGCGTGAGTTCGAAGTGAGGTTGAAGTCATAGAATGCAAGCTTCGACGGATCCCACATGAGGTCCAGGATACCAGCACGGATCCCCGCGGCGATTTGAAGGTGGTTGGCAGCAGCGGTTGCATTCGAGGTTCCGTAGAGATTAGCTAGAAGACCATGGGCCTTGTCTAGGTAGAGTCAGCTATTTATCGCGGATAAACCAACAAGCTGACTCACAGAGTATACTGTTCAGATCCGTCGGAATGTTGTTCTTGACATTAAGCGTGCGCAGACCTGGATTACCCAGTTGCGGGACGCGCAGAAAGCGGGAGCTGTAGTCCCAACCGGTCTCTGCACCGGAAGCGAGCTCGCTATACAAGTCAGCGGCTTCAGAGTCTGTCAGAGGCGTCGACAGCGTGGGGTCATGGACGGTCAAGTAATCTTCGATGTATGACTCCGGGCGCGGTGCGCTATTAGAAACCGCGTAGTGGGCCATAGAATAGGTTTGGTTAGTATACGGACTCGTCACTTGGACCGTCCGGTTGGTCGCCCACCACGCAAGCTCCGCCTGAGGCGTGTTGGTCAGCAGAGCGAGAAAGAGAGAACGAAACACGTACCTCGGCACTTGGCAACCCGCGCTGAAGGATCGACATGTCGCCCGTAGTGGTAACGTAGTCTGAGAGCATCTGGACACATATCAGATTCCATCCAGAGTAACCAACAAAATACAGGACTTACGTGAACGAACAACGGCGGCTGGGAACGGTCCAGGTCTACGCACGTAAGTCCACACAGACCTGCGTGACGATGAAAACGTAGACTCACAATAAGTACGACCTCCGTTGGGTACGAACCCGAAATCCTCTATCTCGTCCATAAAGTTCTGCAGTGTTCCGTTGGCGGTGGCATAAAGTTGCGATTTCAGCAAACCCTGGACGATCCAGTAACTATCCCAGTAGTCTACGAAGAACACGTCAGTCCGAGATCAAACGACCACGGAGAAAGAGCCAAACATTGTTCTCGAAAACGTCCGCCAGGGATAACGAAACTGTGGTTTAGCGGGATGAAGGTGCCTTCGCACACCCCGCCGGGGTATATGCTACAAACAGCGGATTGATTGAGAACTCTCGCGAGTTGAGGCCAGTATCCGTGTACAGTTTGCGAAAACGCCTGGAGCAAAGGGTCGGTGACGTTGCTTAGGAATGGCGGGTTGGCGGTGAACCCAGGTAATGTGGCACCCTGGAGCTCGAGGCCCTCGCCAAGGAAGTCATTTTCCAAGAAGTTGACGATGTCGCCTTCGGTTAGGGTCGAGAGATTGAACGCAGCAAAGTCTGAGAGGACCTGCTGAGACGATTTGCTCGTGGGCTTGTCGACGATCGTCTTCGCATCAGAGTATGGCTGTGCGATGTTGACGGTTTGCAGCAACTATGTACGTCGTTCGATCAACCAGGGGCGACCACCACAAATGAGACGGATTTACTGCACCGGGACAAAATATTTGGCCAATGCACCATGGCTGGACGGGAGGCAAAGCAGCTTGGGAAGGTACCACAGCACTGAGAGGAACCGTGGGACTAGGCGTCGAGGTCGCGACGGTCACGGTGGGTATTCCCGTTGTTGCCATGGAGGACGCTGCCTGGGGTATAGCATGGGTGTAATGAGCCAACCCTACGAGGGCGGCGAGTTTCAAGGACGCGAACATGATGATTCACCCTGGCTCGAAAGCCTTGGAGACTTTTCCGAGAATGGTTTGATCTGATAGGCAAGTTGGGCCGTGCAAAAGCCGTCGTCGTCGCGTTAGGCCCGCCGTTGAACAGACAGGGAGGACTTGCCTTGAGTCCGCCATCGCTGCCAGGCTTTTATGATCGGGCGAACTACGGCCGCCTTCAACTTGAACCCATGAGGCAGTTTATTACCCGAAGTCTTGTGACCAAGCACCATCGAAGAGACTCGCATCAGCGTGTCAAAAAGCTGGTGTGGTTAATAATACAACAAACTGTCACAAAGCCGCGACTTGAAAGTGGCAGGAATTCTCAGGTCTGCATACTTACTTGGACCATCGCTTCACAAGTAGGATCGCCCCCCAACAAACGTGATGCCCAAGTGATGCCCCTCATGAATGGATCAGTATTACAACGCTCCATGTCACGCCAAAAACACCAATACCGTATTATAATATATAGTAACTCCTGGTACAAAAAAATTACATGACCCCAGAACGCACTGTAGGTTCCCAACATCGGAAAAAATGTTGTACACTGTGAGAGTCGGTGGGTGGAGTTCTTGTACAATTTGAAAAGGCCGGGTAGTATTGGGAATCAGAATTGATCCCGGCGAGTGAGAATCCCCGGAAAGGATCCGTAGCAAGCTCATACCCCGCGGGATAGCACGCAATCCGGGTATCGAGCATCCACGTCCTAATGAGGCCGAAACACCATTTCAAATGTCAGAGGCTCAACAACATCATATCGTATGAGCCGAGCGATGACACGGGTTGAAACTCGTGTGATGTAGTTCGGCTGCATTGCTTGACAGCAAATGTGCACGCCGTGCTTACCTAGTTGGGACAGGATCATGATGGTGACATTACCGCCGTGGCACGTCTCCAAGTTCATCATTGTGAAAGTGTAATTGATTCCTCTTTCCAGATGGGCCCATCGTAGCTGAACCAAGTACACGATGCTCAGATCAACGTGCCAAGGTCAGTAAGCCCAAAGTGCGTGAAAAACATAACGACTCAACATTGAAACGTTTCATGATCTTAAACCCCGCAGGTGTTCATGTGAACGTATAACAGTCCAGCTTACATGCAAGAAATATCATTTATGTAGGAGATGCAAGGGTGTACTTACGAATGGTACGTCCTACGCTCACAACTTCTCTTCGGACTGATGGTGCACCAAGAAACAGCTATCCGCCCCGAACACATACATCTTAGTCATGCATCATATTAATGCTACAACGCACCTGCCCCCTTTGTCACGAGCAAAGCAAAGGTATCAATGCATGGAGTCCAACAAGGTCAATTGCCCAATCCTCCCCAGCACTCCTAATCGACCATCATACGCTCCGTAAGGAGACCCTCGCCATACGCCATGCTTTCAAAGATGACTTGTCTCCAGACGCTGGTTGCAAATTCTTGAGCTTCCTCTTCCAATACCTATGACAAATTTTAATCAGGGGAACCATTCCCGAACAGATGTTAAGCACATACGGGTTCTAGGCCATCTACGAGCTTCTGGGGACTTTTATGGTCCTTGAGATGTTCTAGCACGAACATGATGAGGTCGTCGTCCTCCAACTCGCCGAGATATTTGACCATGAGACGTTTGACCAGTGGCTCAAACTTTCGGTCGACCATGCTCTGGCGAGACGCGTTAACAAATTTACAAAGAGGAAGACACGCACTTACATCATTGAGACCATCCCATCTGACCTTGGCCTTGAACAAGGTCTCCTTGTCATGAGGGACAGACTCCTTAATCGTCTGAAGCCTTTCTTTTGCCTTCTCGCCCTCCGCAGCGCTAAAATCGAGTTTGACCAGTGGCACCTTCCGCTTCTTAATGTCCTCTTCTTCCTCTTCCTCTTGTCCGAATACGGCAGCCTTGGCATCCTTCGCCGCGGCGTCAGCTTTCACCGGCGCAGGTGCGATCGACATGTTGAGTTTGACAGGTGCACCGTCATCAAGAAGCATTCCGGCTTTACGTTGCTCTTCCGCGAGTGCCTGCATATCTTCCATCTGGCGAGCCAGGAATTTCTCTGATTCGATACGGAGGTTCTCAGCCTCGCGCTCCTCATAAGCCCGAGATTCGGCATCGGCTGCTTCTTCCGCTGTAACTCGGCGTGCACGAGATTGCCGCCAACGTGCTCTGGCACGTCGTTGCGTTAACAGAGACAAGATGAAGAAGGCGGATCAACGCACCTGTCAACGTAGAACAGTTCGTCACTCTCATCGTCGTCCCAGACATCGAGCCGAGCTTGCATCTCCACGCGATCCCGTTCCTCGGCCTCCTTGATGGCATTTTGACGCGCAATCGACCGTTCTAGTGCAGCTATGCGAGCTCGTTCTCGAGGTTCATAGCGGCGTTCTCTCTGCGATATTTACGAGGACGCATTCAACATCACGGCAACGTCCACTCGAGTAAGACACTCACGTCTTTGAAGGAAACCTCCTCGTCTCGTCTTCTAGCATCCTTCCGATCCCTCTCCATTTCTTCGTCGGTCTTTGGGCCTTGACCTCGCTCCTCCAACACTCCCGTCGCAGCACTCGGATCTTCCGCCTTCACAAAACCGACAGGCTTGCCATAACCCTGTGGCCCTTTCCCCTGTGGGTGTTGGCCCTTTCCAGGTATCGATTGGGATGGCTGCTGTGTTTGTGGCTTACCCCAATCCCTCTTTGGTCCACTAGGTGTCGCAGACAAGAGATTCGGTATGCTTTCGCGGACTTCTCGCACTTTTTCTCGCTCACGCTTTGCGGCACGCTCGCGAAATTGAGCGATCTCGGAGATGACAAGGCCGCGTTGTGTTTCAGGAAGATCGGCTTCCTGAAGATCGTGGAGGTGAGGGGGTATGACGTATTTCTCCTTGTCAAGAAGGCCATTGTTAGCTGCGTCCTGGGAAGTACGGTTAATCTCTTGGACAAGTTCGTCGACCCTGGCTTTGGCCTGTTGCACCATGGCCTCGTCCGCCTGTTTCCACACAAGCCGTAAGCATATCATAATATGAAAGAGAAAGCCTGGTCCGTACGTCGGTCTTCATCTTTTGCGCAGAGTAGGCATCCAAAAACAGTTTCGTCTTTTCGTCAGCTTTAATCTGAAAAAGGTATGCGACGTAAGCGTGAAACGATCAGCCCGATAGTGAGGGGACGCACCAAAAGCTTTTTGTTCGCGCACCCGTCCTCGAGCGCTGGTAGTTCGATGCCCTGAAGGAGCGTCAAACATCGGATTGCAGAGTCTGGATCTTCGAACTCTGCGAAGCCGAATCCTTGCGGTTTGTTTGCAGGGGTGATGAGTCGCTTGAAGGACTTAACGGGACCACACGCCTGGCAATTCAATTCAGCGCGTGTCATGATATATCGGCACGACGCGGTACTTACGGTGAGCATGCGGTTGAGAAAGGCGTCGGTGATCCCGCCCGATATCGAGCCGACAAACAGAGTTGCCTGTTTCTGAGGGGGCATAAAAGGCTGGTGCATCATTTGCTGCTGCTGTGCGAGAGCCGATATTGAGGGCCCTTGGCCATACGATGGCAAAGGTGGACGCAGACCAAGTCCTAACCGGTTCGGTGCAGGTTGCATGATTGCCTTTGATTTTTTTCGTGGCGATTCTGAATCCCGATGAGCGTCGAATACAGACGGAACTTGCAATTAGAGATATGGTTAGCAATTGACGTCGGAAGGTAGTCAGAGTCAAGTCCCAAGACCTTGGTTGCAGGTCTTCCCACGCTCTTTGACCATGGTCCTCTTCTTCACATCTTCCAGTGAGTCCACGTCCGCGCGTCGTTGGTCGTATTCTGACTCGATTGTAGCGGTGAACCCGCCGGCAACTATCTACATGGGCAAAGACAAGGTCGAAAGTATGTGTCTGTGTGTCTCGCACACAAGACCGATATTCACTCGCACAGATCAGATGAGGATCTCATCAAGTACGCGTGGCCTCAGGACGTCTGGTTTCACGTCGACAAGCTCTCTTCCGCTCACGTATACCTCCGCATGCCAGAGGGCATGACTTGGGAAGCGATACCGCAGGCCCTCTTGCAAGACTGCGCGCAGTTGGTGAAGGCAAACTCGATCGAGGGCAAGTAAGCGCCCGCGTCGTTGCGTTCTCGTCCTCATCTCGTGACATCGCAGGAAACAAGAAGGATAACCTGACCATCATATACACACCTGCCGACAACCTCAAGGTAGAGCGGTCAGCAAACTGGTCGATGGGTCATGCTCACTGCTGCGCCAGAAACAAGGCGATATGGCCGTCGGTCAAGTCTCCTTCCATAGCGACAAGCGGGTATGTCTGCGCGCAATTTGCTAACAGCCTGCTCAACCTTTCATCCAGGTAAAGAGAGGTGTGTCATCCCCGAGTTTCCCGCCCATTCGAGTCACTAACCACACGCACCAGTCCACGTACCCAAGCGAGAAAACCCCATTGTCAACCGCCTCAACAAGACCAAGGTCGAAAAAGCAGTCGACCACGAACAAGAAAAGATCGACCGCACCAAGAAGGAGAATGCTGAGAAGCGCGCGATAGCTGTTCAACGAGTGAGCATCCTCCCTACGCGCGTTTTCTTATACTCATCTTTATTTATTCTCAGAGGATAGACGAGACTGAGCTTGCAAAACAGAGGGCAGAAGAAAAGGCTGCCCGGTCGTACGATCTGCTGTTCAATGTCGAGGAAGACCCAGACGCTCCAAAGCTGACTGGCAAGGCGATCGAGGAGGATTTCATGTAGTTCACCTTGAATTCCCATCTTGTAGTACCTATCGTGCTTGTCGATCTGCTTTTGTCAATGCCATTGCCCTTCGCTTAGTTTCGGAACACCAACATGAGCATACACTTCGCTGCACTTCCACATACCCAAGACGACGCCGAGGACCGTGCAACGTCTTCGAGCTCGGATTCTGAAGACTATGCAGAGGAAGATAACAACTTTGAAGACTGGATTTCCGATCAAGGACAACTTCAACCATGTCAATCGCTTTTTGACGACAAAACATTCCCCACAGCAGCAGAGACCTTGGCGTATGATAAAGCCACGCATGGGTTTGACTTGGATGCTACGAGCAAACAGTGGAGTGCGTCTATAGTCTGTTCATCGTTCTATTGAAACCGACTTGCAACATCAGAGCTAGATCTTCACCGCCGGATACGATTGATCAACTTCATCCGAAGACATGTAAGACCGACGACGCTTTTGTTCGCATCGAAGATGACCGTGTCCTTCTTGTGTAGAAATTGAACCCCACAGATGTGGGCAATCTAACAGGGGTCGAACCATTCTTCACTTCCGATGAGTATCTTATTCCCGCCGTCGAAGATGACCCCCTACTCCGTAGGCCATCTTCTCGTCTACTCTCGTCGTTGCTACATGATCGTCCCATCTAGAACTCGAATTTGATGACGACTGGTCTGATGACGAGGAAATTAGGCCTTCTCCCGAGCATGGTGCTGACCCGCCCTCCGACCTCCCCAGTGCCCTCAGGCGCATCCAAACTCTTGAGAGGAAGCTAGCTCAGGCACAAAACGACTTGTCGGACTACCGAAAACTCGTCACCCAAAAACTGGACCTCTCCAGCATCGCTGAAATCATAAACGATCCTAGACCATCTGCCGGCGCGGTCGTTAGGGACGATGATACACATTACTTCCTGAGCTATGAATATAATGGTATCCAACCTTGCACTAGAGTATTACTGAAACACAGAGACTGACACGCCATGTCCAGATATTCATGCCGTGATGATTCAGGATAAAGTCAGGACATCTTCATACGCCTCATTTATCCTCACAAACCCCATCTTATTCCGCGATGCAATCGTTCTCGATGTCGGGTGTGGCACTGGCGTGCTTTCTCTGTTCGCAGCCAAATCCGGCGCAAAGCATGTCTATGCCGTCGACGCAAGCGGTATCGCAGATAAGGCTGAAAAAATCGTCCGCGAAAATGAATTGCAGAGCGTTATCACGTACGCTCCCCTCGTTCATCTCCTATCACGTTTTTCTTATCAGCCCCAGCGTAATACGTGGAAAAGTAGAAGAGATCAATCTGCCTGATGGCGTTGAACACGTCGACATCATCATATCTGAATGGATGGGCTACGCGCTACTTTATGAATCGATGCTCGATTCTGTTCTACATGCACGTGACAAATTCCTCCGTCCGAATGGAGGTGTCATGGCACCAAGTCAATGTAGGATGATGTTGGCGCTCTGCGACGGCAACGAGGTAGTGAAGGATAGAGTGGCTTTCTGGAACGATGTATATGGTACCCCTTTCTTTGGTTGCACATCCGCGCACGACTGACCCACGACCAGGGTTCGACCTGTCTGAAATGGCGCATAGCATTCACAAGGATGCCATCATCGACGTCGTCAGCCCCGAATCTGTAATTAGCGAGCCATATCTACTCAAAGTACGAATTATTTCCTGTCGTCCCCTCTCCTCGCGTCCATAACCTACTCCTCAGGACCTCTATCTGCAAACCATCACGTCCCGCCAACTCGAGTTTACATCCCCATTTTCGCTCACCTCGACCTCGCCGATGCGCACCAAAATTCACGCGCTCGTGCTCTACTTTGACACGTTCTTCACCACCACCGGCGAACACCTCTCATCAGACGTTCCCGTGCGGCTCGTCAAAGAAGGCGACGTCACCCTCGCAGAGGTATGGCCGATCGCGGGCAAACCACCGCCCAAGCGCAGGGCTAGCTTGGGTCGGGGCCTCAAAGAACGCGAGGAAAAGCGTGTCATCAGTTTTAGCACCGGACCGATGAGTCAACCGACACATTGGATGCAAACGCTCTTCTTGCTCAAGGACCCGATCGTCGCCGAGGAGGGTGGGTGTTTCGTTCCGTTTCGCTTTTTTGCGCTGACGTGCCTTGCCCCATAGGCACGGTCGTATCTGGAACGTTCTATTGCAAAAAGAATGATGTCAATTCGAGGGAACTTGATATCGAGATTCACTATTCGGTGAGGAAGGGCGCAGATGCGCCAGCGAGCGACGTGGTCGTACAGATGTACAAAGTTCACTAGATATATTTAGCGGCCTGTTGCTATGTAGCTAATCGACCAGGCATACGAACATGTTGGAAAGTCACAACTCACCAGCGCTGTGCATAGCAACACAGGAAAAATAAAGTACCCACACGAATCAGTGTGATACTTATTTTTACTGCCGTCACCTTCAAGCTATAAGTACGTGAAAGATAAGCGAGTGGATAGTATTGCAACTAGTCTGTGACACATATGATTACAGGCGATATGCATATGGATTATGTGCTCGAACGGATCTAAATGAAGTCCCAAGTCCAACCAACAACCCATAAAGACAAAAGGAGCGTGGATAGCAACAATGTACGTAGAGAACACAACAACACCCTTTAAAAAGTCCGGTACGCATCAAAAGGGGCATCGCCAGACTCGCGGGGTGATGCGAGCGTGTGTGAAGACCGTAAGGAGGAGACGGCTGGTCGTAGCGGCGTATAGCTGTCGCAGCTCGGCCGACCGTGCTGGAGTTCTGCAGCAATGACGCTCCCTCGCGCAGCCGTCCCTATCCCAGCCATCCCCACAGAGTGCATCCTAAACTCGGCCAGGTCGCTCGTGTGAGAGTCACTCCTATCGTGCGCCATCAACAACGCGGACGTGAGCTCAGGTGAACCGCCATCGAAGTCGGCGAGGTCGGGCTGCCGGACATAGGATGAATGAGGCGAGACTGCGGCCCCCGCATCGGTCCCGATGATGGTATCACGCCAGGTGCCGGCATGTGGGTCCCAAGGATCACATATTTCCAGGTCGGTGGGAGCGTCGTCCAGCTTCGATTTCCGCACACCGAATTCGGAGCCATAAATATAACTGTCGTCCTGGGAGAACTTGTCCCTGTGAAGGGAGGAGTCGTGCACGAGCGTGGTCTGGTCGGCGCTCGACCGCGACCTGGTTCGTGTCCTTCGGTATGCTCCATATTCAACATCTCGCTCCGACCCTTGTTGAACTTTCTCAGCGGAAGAAGCGTCCCACCACCGCCTACGTGCGATGAGACATCGCAATGCGAAGAGCGCTAGACATAGCGCGAAGAAGCCAGCGAGGCCGATAAGGATTTTAACGCCGATCGAGAATCGCGATCCACCACTTTGAGAGCTTGGGGTCTGCTGAGAAGGCCCACTCCCCAAGGGTTGTTTCAAGACGCGGACTTGATCAAACTCCTGCAACGCTTGAGTGGCGTTGGTTAGACCGAGTAAACCGAGCATCGGCTGCATTCCAGACTGAACGGAATTGTTGAAGTTTCCGTCGGCGTCTGGCTGTTCATAAGCCATGACGGTGTAGACGTTCCGCATGAAGGGAACTCCGAGGATCATGTCACCTATTTCGGAGGCCGCCGTAAGCTGCGAAGGATCGGTCTGGATAAGGCCCATGCAATACTGCGAGCTCGATTGTCCAGCAGGCTCCGTGGTTAGGTCGAGAGGATGAAGAGGAAGTTCATTTTGACCATCCAAGGTGATGGTCATATTGAGAGGGGTTGCACATGGGACATAATCTGCAAATTGCGGTAAGAAGATCTGCCAAATTGTGAAACGAAATAGCCGCACAATTTCCGTCAGAAGCAGGGCCGATGCCAAGTGCCCCGTAAATTCCATTGGCCAGCGCAGGTGTTGTAATGATCAAGGGGATGCCTGAGTCTAGGAGGGCGGTTGGTTCTGGTGCGCCGGATAGTGATTGCAGCGCGACGGGATTCGCCTTGCCATTAACATAAACTGTAATTGCACGAACAGTGGTTTTCCAGTAGAGCGTGCCGACGCTTTCACTGACAAGGGACGAATAACGGATTTGTGAAGGATTTGGGACAATTTCCGGTGGGTGGTGACCGATACCGAGAATGGAAGGTATTTGGGTGGATCCGGGACGCGCAAGAGCGAGCGAGAAGAAAGGTAGAGAAGGCGCGTCAGTAGCCGGCGTGAGGGAAAGGAGATTAGAGGTTATGGGTGCTCCGTCCGAGGCGTCGCCTATGCTGGCAGGTACGACTTGCTGAATCTTAGAGTTCAAAGGGAGTGCGAGGCCAAGAACGCCATCAAAGTTATATGACAATGGTTCATTACTGACCGACGTTGCGGCAGCTATTTGATTTGTGAGTGCAATAGTCGGAGGAAACACGGTGAACGGGCCAACCTAGTGCCTGATTTACGATGATATACCCTCCAATCTGAACTTGGTCCCATACAATGGGACCGCTGACGGTACCAGAAAGGTATTGCATCGTATATGTGTCGCCTGTTGATTGTGAGGAACTCGGATCATACAGACGACCACTTGTTGCTGAGCACGAGGCCGACGAGCACGACTTGGATGCAATCCACTGGGAGCGTAGGTTTAAAGAGTGCGATCAGAGAAAAAAACATGTCTCACAAGGTCCGAAGAGCCTGTGTCGACTTGCAAGGAGAGGTTCTGTTGAGAGGCTCCGACCTGCACTGGGACGGTGTACGCGCTGGAGTTAACAGGTAGAGTAAGTGTCGCATGACGAGCACGGATGAGGGAGAAATGCGGACGTACACGCCATAGTAACTCGTCGAAACCATGTCCATGTTCAACAAGATCCCGGAACTACCACCATTATTGCCTTGGGGCGATGATGCTCGTGCCTTCGCCCTGGAAAGGGCGTCAAGAGGGATTGCCATCGTAAAATCGAGTTTCGGAAATAGGAAGGGGGATGGAGAAGATGACAGGGATAGGAGGGCCACAAGCGAGACTAGGGCAGACCAGGGGAGGCGGACGGTGTGGTGGCGCCGCGTGAGATTCAGGCAACGTCGTCACTCCCGGACGGGAGACAACCCACCAAGAGGAAGGAGGCCGGAGCAGTGGAGCAGGGAACGACAAGATAGGATGTAAACGAGTGTGGTGGCTCAGAGAAGGAAATGGAAATGACAAGGGCGGACCGAGTGACAGACAGGAGAGCAGGACACTCACTGTAAATTGTCAAAGCAAAGAAAGCGACATTAGCGCTTTCTGTGAGGGTTGTCGTTATGTATGTCGCTAAAATGTTGTGCCTCAAAAAACGTTAGTAGACTCTGTACCTTGTCCGTTACATTTTTAGTCCCCGGGTCAGGGACTGGACATTGTGATGGTCAGACCTATTGACCAAGCCACATGCAGCCACTTTTGATCCGAATCGGTAAAAGAGGGGTTCTTGGGGCTCGTGAGGGATGAATCGACTCTCCTCCATGGCAAGACGACAGTTTCGAAATCGCGGCAACGGTAGAAACAACAGCAACCCTCCGCTCACCCACTGCAAGTATTACACTTCTCTGCTACTTGTGCTCGCTGACCAGACCCACCTTGAAAGTCATATCACTTCCCATCGTCAGTTTCACGTCCTCGCCGCTGTCACACCACCACTAATCACCTGCAGGGCCATCATGTATCGCTTCAGAAGTCTGTGTCTTCTTTTACCCGCGGACTGCTGGAAACAACGCCCACATTGCCGGGCCTCGATCGGTCAATCGTGATCCCTCCGCGTCGGCTGCACCTCACACTGGGGGTCATGTCGCTCGAGGATTCAAATGTCATTTCGGATAGTCAATCGAGCAAGACCCTCTCGGAAGCTCTTTCACTCTTGACCTCACTTGAGCCACAAATCGTTGAACTGCTATGTAGCGCTCGTCTCAAAGTCCCTCTGCAAATGATGGACATCATGCCACCAGATGGTGGAGATCCAGACAAGGCACACGTCCTGTGGTTTGGTCCCGTGCCCGAGGACGAGGATGCACGACGGCTACGGGCAGTCGGCGGTGAATGGTAGTGTTGCGACCTTTCCCTTGTTTCGCTGATGGTGTGCCAGAGATAGTGAATACGGCATTTAGGGAGGCAGGTTTCATCAGAGAACGCCGTCCCCTCAAGGTTCGTGTCATTTTCTGTCTCGCTCAGGCCGTTTGTAATAGTGTCATCCAGCTGCACTGCACGGTGCTCAACACGACTCATCGCCGACCTAGGGCGAGAGGACCACGTCAGCCGTTCTCATACAAGGCCCTGCTTACATCGCCTGCTGTCCAGGCTGTCCTTCTGGACCGAGTTGAGGCAGCACCTGGACCTGTCAGAGTGAATTTCGGGACATGGCACGTGGATGAAATACAGATATGTAAGATGGGCAGCTACGGATCCGAGGGCGAATATGAGAGCTGCGGAAAGCTTGTCCTTGGCTGAGTACAGCCATGCGATGCATATGTATTCTAGTATGTAGCAGCGCCTTTGTCAAGGCTGTACGGCATCGCGGCACAAGTGTGGCGCGATGTGACAAATTCAAAGAGCGATTAAAAGACCGCCCTGTATCATCGTGCGACTTCTTGTCTCGCTCAACACCATCACCTCCAACAGCGCCCGCTCTGCGAACAACGTCCTACTTTCTACGTTCACATAATGTCTGAAATCAGGAGAAAGCTCGTCATCGTCGGTGATGGTGCTTGTGGCAAGGTCTTTCTCTTCCCCATTCATTCACACCATCCATTCTGATTTCCGCTCTAGACTTGCCTGTTGATAGTTTTCTCCAAAGGAACGTTCCCTGAGGTATTTTCTCGTCCCATCTTTCTATCTTTGCACCTTGACCTTTATTCTTTTCTCAGGTTTACGTTCCTACCGTCTTCGAGAACTACGTGGCGGATGTCGAAGTTGACGGAAAGCACGTCGAGCTCGCGCTATGGGATACTGCCGGCCAAGAAGACTATGACCGGCTTCGGCCTCTCAGCTACCCCGACTCCCATGTGATTCTAATTTGCTTCGCAGTCGACTCTCCAGACTCGTTGGACAACGTTCAGGAAAAGGTCTGTTCCCTCTTCGGATCCTATCCCTAGCTCTAAATGCATCTCTCATTCTAGTGGATTTCCGAGGTCATGCACTTTTGCGCCGGTCTGCCTATCATCCTTGTTGGTTGCAAGAAGGACCTTCGGCGCGACCCCAGGGTAATCGAGGAACTCCGGAAGACGAGCCAGCGTCCCGTCACCCCCGAGGAGGTGAGTGACTATAGTTAACGCCAGCCCTCATTTGGTCACCTAGCGACATGTCATAGGGTATGGCGGTGGCCAACAAGATTGGGGCGAAGCATTACCTTGAGTGCTCAGCACGAACGGGAGAGGGTGTTCGCGAAGTTTTCCAGTACGCCACTCGGGCTGCGCTCCTGAGCCGGGTCAAGCACAAGAAGCCTCACTGCGTGGTCTTGTAGACTACACCGTAGGACGACCCTTGATTCAACTATCCTAAACGCCGATGTTGTTTCTACACCCTCTCGCTACCTGTCTGTCTATCTTCCTCCCTGTCCAGAGTGCATACCCTTCACGACTACGTTCTGCAATCTTCATGATCTGACCTCTTTTATTTCATGATTGTGAAATTCGCTTGTTGCTTCTAACAATAATCCCGGTGTGAGCGTTCTCAGCGGCTGGCATGAGATATTTGAGTACTTGTTTCCCGCATCATGTGCGCATTGGGGCCATCTTTTTCCGCAGTTGCAACCATTTCACTTTACATTTCTATTCCCTTCTTGAATCATGTTCCGTGAAGGGATGTAGTTTGGCCGCTAGGTTATCAAATCGCACACGGTCAGGCGCAGGGCAGAGGACTAAGTAATCCCCCAAAGCATTCGCCTCAGTGGAGCCACCGCAATTGAAATTGGTGTGTGGCTGACTCCCAACTTGGTTTGCCCTCGCCAAGATCGATTATCGTCATGCCACCAGACGTGGATCCATCTCCGTGTTTCAATGTTATAGGTCCAGCAAAGCGATGAGCTTCATTGCCATGTCACACTGAGAACCATGACACCTTTCGATATCTTGAGTGTACTATGTGAGTACTTGAGCCTCCATATTGCACTGATCCAATTCCCGAGTCGTTTAAATTGATCACGGACGTAGTGCAGCCTGCTGCGCGGCATCACGGGGAACACAGATCGTAGGTACTAAGCTTTCTCAGCAACGTTGACAAATCCTCGCACACACACGTACGCCCAACCAGTGATAGCAACCACGAAGCAGCGGGCTCATCTCTCGAAGTGGCTTCCTCGCACAGCTTCACGGTGCTCGTTGCCCTCCTGTCGTTGGACCGTGGACTCATCGACGACACATGTTGCCAGAACCAATATATGTCCTATGAAACTGGAAGAAGCCGGGAACGAACAAGTTCAAATGACGTGTTTGCAATCTGTTGGCTCGGTTCGCCGCATCACTGCGCTCCCTCTATCTCCAGGCATGCATGATTGCAGCATCTCGGGACCCCGGCCGGTACGCGTGTTATTCATGGACCTGTGCACGTGCACAGAAAGTATGATGATCAGTTGTTGCATTCTCAGACCCCCAAGGCACTCGCACAACTCCGCGTGATGGGATGTACCAGCGTTCGCACGGCTTTATCTTCCTTCGGACATGCTTTTGTCCCGGTACGCGCACGCGCGCTGAACGTCCATGTCGCCTTCCCGGAACTCGGGAAGTGGATGACCAAGGCATGCTTTCTTTGCCTCTGATAACGATCGGTGCCTGGTTTATTGCGGGTCAACCAGTGTGCGCGATACGCGTGACGCAACATCAATCTGATTTATGAACGCCAGCGTCGATGGCGCAGGTGTAACGTGTCATGTGGCCAAGCCAAGCCAGGGGTTCGCTGCCTTATTGGTGCCTCGATCGCCCTGGGGTGCTTTGACCGCTGAGGTACTTGATGCGTTAAAATAGCGTCGACGTGTCAACGCTGGACCTGCATCACCGAGATGCATGGTCGGTGTTGGGGGGTCATTGGGGATTGGGGCGATCAATGATGTTGTCATCTTGTGACAGACGTTTTCGTCATCAACGCTGACACTCGGAAAGTTAAAGGCATTTCCAATGGTCCGAAACGGAGGACTGGTTGGTCCTTAACATGTACATATCGTATAAATGGGCTTTGCGATGCGGGCGAGGGCAAACCGTTGGCGAAATGAAGGGCTAATTCTCCCTTGATAGGTACGGTTTAATGGTTAGTATCGCATCATAAATTAAGCAAACTCAGAGGCGATGAGGCGTTTCCCGTAGAAGTCAAAATTGAAAGTAGTCCTGCTTGGTACAATGAGATCAACGGTATCTGCGTTCCTAGATTACTTGCTAGTCAGGGCAATGGCCACAAGCTCAGAGGGAAAATTTGTTTTACCTGATCTGCACGCATAGAGGACTCACGGGCGGAAAATATAGCTCTCCCATGTCCATCGCTCCTGATGATCTGGGTTCCGTTCGGAAGATGCCGGGAATGTGATTGTTCTCCAGCATTGCTCGCCGTCTTGTCGGAACGCTATATCTGTGTTTTATTGTTACGAGCACATAGGTGACGATGTCATTTGACACCGTAGTTTGCAATTTTGAATAATGCTTACTTTAAAGTTCAATGACATGTGTCTCCAAACAGCGGAGGCGTGTGTTTCCGGAATGTTTTGGGGTCTATGACCTCGACCATTTCCCAACGACCACGTGTCCTCTGGAGTTGGCAAGATAAGCAGGTGGCTTCGAGACCCAAAAAAGTAATCGCATCGATGAAGAAAAGATGGGGCACATATTGCAATCCGATTTTAACAGGTTTGCTCCGGGAATGGGGCTGCCAACGGGGCCACGAGAACACCAAAAAAACGGATGAGAATCTACGACAGCACGTAACACGTATGTCGTCGCGGTATCTGGACTTGGATTCGTGATGATGTTAGGGAGGCAAACGATATTCGAGGCGATGGTCGACCTGCTTGTTCTGTTGCGTGTGTAGGTTGCATCAGTGCCATTTCATGCGTATGGGGATACTTGTCATTTTCGCTGGATGGTGACACCGCTCCGTACGGGACCCAAGTTGTGCAGTCAGCCGGAGAGACGGAAATTTGCTCCCAGTGGGATTGATGGAAACCGATCGCAAAAAAAACTCGTGAGACCTGACACACAAGCGGGGATTGGAATCGGCCGCGCAAATAAAAAGATTACCAGTTTCAGGGGAGAATGATGCAGCACCGGTTGGATGGCAAGTCGTCCGAGTTCCTGGAGGTCCAGAACGTCACGGCACGGCCCAACGTCTAGGTCCGTCTGTCCAAAATAGGCAATGGAGCACTCCACACACCACAGTATGATCGACTATTTGAACGGTCAGCTCAAATCCCGCTCAATGTCTCCCCTGACATCACACACCGTCTCTCGTGTCCGAGGTCGCACTGTCTATCCTTTTCTCGTACAGCAAATGATTCTTGTGCAGTGAAACTTGGCCCTCAGATATCGACGACACCTACCCAGCTTCATCTACGCCAAACATGATTCGTTTCGACGGTATGGCACAGGAGGTCGTGGAGGCCATGTGCACCCCGATGCACCAAATCCTACCCACTCGCTATCCCCATTCATCCTCCCCGACCATCCCCTCCGTCCATCCAATGTCGTCTAGCGCCCCATCAGGCCGCCTCTTTCTCGGCTCCATGTCCGCCACCATGGACCGCGAGTTGCTCAAGAGTCATCGTATCACACATATCGTCCAGTGCCTCGATGTACCATGGATCCCAATTTCGGAGAAAGATGGCTTTCGATGCCTCAGGATAGACATTCACGACAAGCCCACCGCCGACTTGAAACCTCATCTCGAAGGCGCGTGCCAATACATCGCCGGTGCACTCACCAGCGGTGGCAATGTCCTCGTTCACTGTCAGCAGGTGCGTGTCCTCAAACACTCGACAAAGCGTGTAACTGAGACGGCGGGCTCGTGTGTTTAGGGTATTTCCCGATCAGCTGCCATCGTCATCGCTTACCTTATCCATAATCTTGGGATGTCGTATGATCAGGCCTATGCGCTCGTCAAACGTCACCGGCCCTGCATCAATCCTAACCCTGGGTTTGTTGCCGCGCTCCGTGCATGGGAAAGCAAATGGCGCTCCACTGCCCCGCAGCCTCCTCCCCCGTTTCGACGCGCCAACACGTCGTATATGCCGTCGGCAAACGGGAACAGCGTCATCGAAGGAGACGTGATCGTCTCGTATCCACCACCGTTTGCCAGGGGCATGAGCTTCTCTTCCTAATTCAGGGCATTAATTGGCTGTGGTCACCTCCATTCCCCAAAATTTACGTTACGGAACACGGACACGTTGTACACAGTCATCCACCAGCTTCTTACACAGCGAAATTGGAAGTCACGCAAAAAAATAACACAGTAATTGCCTTGGGTCAAAAGTGCGGGATGTATGGTAATCTACAGATACTGCTATGCTATGGGGTGTCTAAGTAGTAAAATATT
>JBBPMO010000506.1:0-22836 GCA_038090315.1 Xanthoconium stramineum | reverse complement strand
TGAAAAGACCAAGATCAAGACTGCAAAAGACCAACAAACAGTCCTTTTTGGTCTTGGTCTTGTTTGGTCTTAGTCCAGTTCAGTTGCAGTCTTTTGCCAGTCCTAGGACTGGACTTTCAAACACTATGTGTGATTGCCAAGAATCTGATGGAACACTAAGAGTGCTGATCACATTTTCAGTATACCTGTACCAGGCACTTCAGTGATCCAGTGGATGGTCATCGCCAGAAATGGGCATCAATTGTTGTTCAACCATATATCTGCTGTATGTGAAATGCATCCAATAGTGGCCTGCAAGATATAAAGTTCTTTAGAGTGTAGCAATGAATTATAGAAGAACAAGTTACCACCATATCCTTTTTCAAGATTGCAAAGTATTTCTGCCATGCCTTGATGATATCTTTATGGAGCTTCATACAATGAGGTACCTGTGTATTCTTGAGGTCTTGATGAAGAAGAAGGAGCAGCTGGCAGAATTCTTTGCATTCAATGATGTTAAGAGACTGAATATTGTGTTTAGAATGAGCTCTCAATGACAATGAGGTTTATACCTAATTGTTCGCAATGATAAAAGCCACAAAGTGATGGTGTACAATGAGAAGGGAGGAATTGATGCACACTTACTAGGACTTGTTGCCTCTGGTGATGCAAGAGATTTGCCATCTGCTAATGCATTCCAGATTTTGCTCAAGAGATAGCCATAAGCCATTGTACTCTTGACACTTTGTAGGAAGATTTGCCATCTGTTTGCTTTTGCAAGATTGATGTACTCCAGGAGGTGATAGTGGTGGATGTGGCCTTAGATTGAAAATGTTCCCATATTGTGGGAATACCAGAAAGTGTGATTGTACTTACTTGTGTACACTTGTACCCAACCAACAGGGTCTGTGTTGTGAATCTTCCTACAAGGAAGCTGTTGAAATTAATGATTGTGATGTATAGCAAATAGCACAGAAGTCTTACCTGCAAGAAGTGCACACTGTGCCATCAGAAGTCCTCTCAAAAAAGTGTCAGATATCTGCCATGGTTGGGATCTTCTCCTGTTGTACAGTGGATCAGCAGCTGGGTCCAACTGCATTACATTTTCACTGTCATGATGCCATGTTTGAATGTGAGGAGGTTCATCATTTGATTCAGTATCAGTGATGTTGTTGATGTTGATGTCTTCTTCTGTGAGAGACTCCATTTGTTGAGGGTTGGGCTGCAAGGACAGGGAAGGAGCAGCAATAGTTGAGGTGCCAGATCTCCTACTGTGCATGTGGGAATGAGAACGAGGTATGGCAGTCTCACTCTGACCACCTGATGCCAATCCAGAATGGCTCTGAGATTGGCATCAAAAGCCTCTGGGTGGAGGTTCAACATTGTTGGGCCTAGGGACATCTGGACTTGAATGGGGCACAGAAGAGCATGATGTTTGACACATTTCACAGCATGAACCAGCAAGAAACCGGAGCTTGAAAAAATCAGTCTTTTATAAATTTTAATTTAGTTGGAAAAAACAAACCCTTTGATGTCAAAGTTTGATGCCCATTGTGCACAGCTGGAAAATCAGCATAAGTATGGAAAGTAAGTCACAGACATGAAAGGGTTCAACCTATCTGTATGTGACCTGGGTACAGGCTCCCTGCCAATTCCCATGCCACCACATGAGGTGGCCCCCACCCCTCCTGCCCCTTCTCCCCCCCTTTGCTCCATGTCACACCATGTGACTGACCTCCCAGACCACCCAGAACTCAGCAGGGGAACCTGCTCCATGATGTCCAGGCCTTTCGGCATGGATCGGCATGCTCAATTGCCTGCTTCACATCCTATTTTCAGATTCATTCCATGCTCTGCTCATGAGCCTGCAGAGCTTTTCAGGCACCATTTCCAGACCTGGTGACCATCTTACCTTGCCTTCAGGCACTCTGGGCACAGTCTGCAATGATGAGCTGGCTTACCACACCTCTGCATGTCAAGCAGTGAGCCATTTACCTCCTCCAAGGCTGGGGCAATGCTTTTCACCTCCAGCTTTTTGTGGACAGCTGTAGACTGTTGGTGGACCATCAGGCCTTGTTCCCAGGATCATGATGCAGGACCTGTGGTATGTTTTGTCATGTCCACAGGCTGGGTTGTTGTGCAACAGCCCTTTCTTTCCCTCCCCTCCTCCATCCATTCCATGACTGTTGTGGCACTGATGCAGTCCTTTCAAGCACTAACCCCTACTCTACCCACTCCACAGGACCTCCTTGGACTGTCTTCTGTCAGGATTGTGCCACCAGGATCCCTTGTTGTCAATCCTACCCCCTCCTCCCTCCTATCATGCTTTGTTCATGGGCATGAAAAGTGATCTTTCCATGGTCCACAACTGCCATCCCTTGCTCTGCAGGACTGCAAGGAAGCATCCCAGACAGCAACTGCATCGTCCAGTGCTCTCTCCCTGTCCAACCATGTGAGTGCTCTGCCCTGGTCCAAGCACATTCATCTTGTTGAGGTTACCAACATCCCCTGTTTCCTCAACCTCTGCCAGATTCCTTGTAGACGAGATTAAGGCTGCCCTGGCTTCAAGTGATTTTTATGCCTTTCCAGACATCTTTCAGCAGCCTTCCAACCAGCAGACCAAGAGGGTCATCTTTGCCCAGCTGGGCTGGGATTGTCTTCTAGTCATTGTCAATATACACTCCCTTCACACCACTGTCACTTTCTTAAAAGAATCCAAGACTGTCTATCTTAAACTGGCATTGGCAGTCAAGCTCTATTACAAATCTACATCTATGCTCATTGCCAATCTCTCCACATTTACAGCCCAGGCAGTTCTGTCCACTGGCAAAATGGGCTCTCAGCTGTTCAAGCCTCTGCAAGAAAGGTCAACCCTGAAAAAGTATTCACAACTCATGGCCCTCTTCCTTGTCTTTCTTTTTCATCACACAGCTGATCCAACTCCTCACTTTCCTATCCCTTTCCATCCAGATCACCAAGCACATCTAGAGTCTGTGTGAGGCAAACTTTCCACTGATGATGTCCCTGACCTCTTGCCTGCAATTCATGCCCTCCTTTTCTCTCTTTTGACCCACCTGAGTCACAAAGCTGCTCTCAGCAACAAGAAAGACTTTCTGATGCTTTTTCTCCTCTGCTATCACCTCCATGATGATTCAGAAAACACAACCAGCATGACCACCATCCCTCCAAACATTTCTGCAATCCAGTGGTGTATCAGGGCCACCATGGTGAGGGAGATCTGTGAGAGGGCTAAAGGATATGGTGATGATACATTTCAGTAGGTTGTCTGCATTGTCATCCTCTTCTTGTCTCACTTTACAGTATGTACAAGGCCTGCATAAAGGCATTGATAATAGATGGGCAGCAGACCTTGTTTGCATACCTTTGACAGAAGCACAGTCTGATTAGCACCTTGGCCTATGAAGAGCCTGGCCTACCTAAGTTCAACTGAAATAGCAGCATGTCTATGCTGTCGATTAATGGCCATTCATTGATGGTGGAGTGTCTTTGCAAATCAGTGAAATCTGTAGAGAAAAAGATGTGTGACTACATTGAGAAACTCACACTATCCATGGACTTTTCTGACCTCTTTTGATACATTGACTCTCAGATGGACCTGGACAAGCCAGAGGGTTGGTTCATCAACAACCCAAGGGAAAATCTTCCTGGCACCTCAATCGTCTCACAGGACATGTCTGGACTATCACTCTATTCTCGATGCCTCTTCAAGAAGATGGCACTGGATGGTATTTATTTCACCAAGGGCCAGGCCAAGGCAGTTCCTTGCCTGCATGCATCACGCTCCCAGTGTCATGCCTTGCTGCTTACCCACTTGTAGCCCCAATTTGATGCTGGATCAACAATCTAGACCATCTTGTGACTGTGATGTACTATGCCATCACCCTAACTTGGGGTGGGGGTGCTTGAGGCATGGAGTGTGACCATCTGAAACACACCATTTGTGGTCAGGGGGATTGCCACATGTTCATCCTGAATAGCATGCTTTTGATAGTGATGATGTATGTCAAGACCCAGCATCTTCAAGGTCATAGTAGGCTCATCATCTGTACCCTGTCACACTCTATCTCCTGCCTGGTACTGTTTGTCCTTGCCATGCTCTACCCAGTCACTTCCAAGCTTGTGTTTTTTGTCATGGAACCAGGTAAAGCTTGAAGCTACCTGAGCCATCTGTTCATCCATCATGTCACCATGCTCAACACCAGTGCTTTCAGCATGATACTTCACAACTATACAGAGAAATACCTTGGGATGATCTTGAATCTCAGGGACTACCATCAAGTGATGTGCTCCATGCTTTGCTCCCTTACCCAGATGGACTTTGGTGCCCCTGATTCAGACAACCACAAGCTGTCTGCCATCCACACCCAGTTCAGTCACTTGGTCACCATCGCAGGTGCTCATTATGGCATCCAGGGCACCAATGCCCTTTTTTCTGTATCTCACATAGCCATTTGTTTGATGTAGCATGTTTCATTCAAATGGAATGCCTGTTTGGGCATTTCTGGATCCAAACTGGACAAGGATGTGACTGGAGAGGTCGATTGAGCTGCCCAGAGCTACTGGGCTCCTTCAAGACATCCCTCTCCTCATCCATTTAAGTAGTAGCTCAGCAGGACATCCAGCAGTTTGAGCAGACCGTCCTGTGTCATTGGACCAGCATCCTTCAGGGCTTTGGCTCTGACCTCATTTCCTACCTCAACTCCACATTCCTGACCTCATCTGCCCTGATCTCCAAAGCTCTTCTTCCCCTAATTGTCAGCCCCAACCTAGCACCTTGGATTTGCTGCCTCTACTCAAGACACAAGGGCTTTTTGTTTAAATTCCACCATCAAGCTGAGCTTGTACAGAGCTTCCTCACCAACAATCATGTTCTCACTGTCATGCCCACACCGAGTGGTAAGAGTTTGGGCTTTTTTGCTGCCCTGCTGCTGGATCCCTCTAGCATGTTCATCATCGTGATGCTGTTCGTTGTGCTGACAGAAGACCTTTGTATAAGGCTTTCCTCTTATCCCATCTGCAATGGCAGATGGCTGGACAGCACCATCAATCCATTTGAGGCCCAGCTGGTCATTATTTCTGCACATGAAGCTGGCACATCATGCTTCTATTAATGGGCCAAAGCAAATGCAGAGAGAATTCATTGCATGTTCATGGACAAAGCCCACCACATTATTGTTTCAGACTCCAATCACCCCTGCTTCAAGCTATTTCATCTCCTCACCTGCTTGAAGAAACCTGTCATGCTCCTGATTGCAACTCTGCCCATGCAATTGACCTTTGCCCTCTGCAAAGCAATGCAAATCGACCCACTTCTCCTTCACATCATTCACACCCTGACCTGTTGCTCCAGCGTTGGATATCATGTCCTTCATGTCACTGAGTCATGCTTGGCAGAAAAGACCATTGAGATCTTTTGGTTGATAAAGCTGGAGCCCCATGAGTGAGGCATGATACACTGCCAGCATTGCCTTCACGAATGAGACTGCCAGCAAGCTCTCCATTCCCACATATACCAGCCACATCCTCACTGACAATCAAGTGAACAAGGAGGAAAAGTCACACTGTTTTTTTGCATGGTGTGTTGGCCAAACTACATGGATTGCTGCCATGATATGCTTCAGCAAGGATGTCAATTTCCCAAGCGTTCACCCTGCCATCATTATGGAGCCAAAGAAGATGCTTTTGTTTTTCCAAGAATATGGATGTCTTGGTTGTGACAGTGTTGCTTCCCAGGCCATCACAATATGGAACACCCCACCCAGGTCACCCCTTGCTGACAATCCAGATCATGCTGGAAAACAACCCATGGCACTCTTCCTCCAGACTAGATCCTGTAGGAGGCTTACCTTTTGACAGTTTGATCTGTGGATACATTTGTGTGCTTCCTCTAACAACATCCTTTGCAATTTTTGTGAGACTCTTTGTGAGGTATCTCATTGATGTTTTCCAATTTGTGTGACAGCTAATCACTTTCCAAGATGACTGAGTTGCCCATTCCCTCATCTGTTTGTTTTGACCTTCCCCTGGTCCAGGGTCCAGGCCCTTCCCACTCAATCTCTGTCCAAAGCAATGGCATGCTCATTGATAAGGCCTACAACACTGGAAAGTGAGGCATGCAAGTGCTCTATGCCATTGTTTCTCATGTGGCTGCTCAAGGTTGCAGAGACTGCTGGGTTCTTGGAAAGAATGTCATGCAATCACACTGTCAGCAGGACCTCCCCTATCTCTTCAAGGGTTTGCTGTTGAGTCTGCCAGCCAAACAGAGGACAGAAAACATCTATTGGCCCTCTTGTTATCTCTGCTGGATCCCTTTTCAAGCACCTTGCAACCATCCCAGCATCAGATGGGGCAACAAGATCAAAGCTGACAACTGCCCTTTTCCCTCCATTTATTACCTCATTCCTGCACTTTGTTCAATGATTTATATTTATGATGATTCCTCTATATCCTTTCTCTTTCACATGTCCACATCTCTGTCTCTCAACCCACCTCTCACCGACAGAATGTCATGCTTCATTGACTGGGTCACTGAGCTGTCCCCCTCTGCTGACAAGATACCTAACTTTGCTTTTCTTTTAACTACATTTTCAGAATGTTTCAATAGGTAGAATGTCTATTAGACTACTGCTATCTGCTTCCTCCATCTGAGAGCTGGTCAGCATGGCTGTGAATCATGGTGAGGAGTGATTTACCTGGATGGGTGTGCCTCTCTTCATAGTGCACCAGAAGCCCTCACAGAAGTCCCATGTATTCACACAGAGGGCATTTGGAATGCCCATCCTTTTCTGTGATTGTCCATATCTGAGCTGCAGCATATTTCAGCACTTCTGCATTGTCCAACCTCCTGTCATGCACCAAACCCATACAGCTTGAGAACCTTCTCTTCATTGTGTTTGCTCTTGACATGTCTCTCCAGATGTGCAGCACTTTCCCCCTCGACCATTTGGAAGCAATATGGGCAAGAGAATAATCCACTCATCATATGGATGGGTCTGATATGTTGCTCTGTCTGCCTCCTTTTCAACCACCTTGACCAGCTGATTACATCAGCAGGGTCATTGCTCCCAGTAACTCTTGCACTCACATGGATGATCCACTATAAGCACAGCACCAATGTGTCCAAGAGGCAATGCAGCCTGTGGTGGGTGAGCAGACCTACATGCTCAGGTCACTCAAATCATGCCAAAAAAGCCTTTATGACATCCAACTCAGTCTTCAAGGTGGCTACATGGGCACCATAGACGAGCCCCCTTGGATGACCTGAACCCAGAGCAGCTGGACACAATGTGTTTGGCCCTAAGGGCCACAGCTTGTTCATCACCAGTGCAGCTGGTATGTGGCGCATCACCCCTGGAATTCCCTCATGATGTACTAGCCCTGCACAGGAATGGGAAAGATACACCTCCTGGTGCACATACATCATGCTTTGTGTTACAAGCACAGATATTGCCCAAGGGTAGTCTTGACTGCCAGTACTGGGATGGCTGCCATGAATGTGCAAGATACATCAGTTGTGCACCCTTTCCCTCTTCCTGCTCATCTATCATCAAGGACAAATGCTCCATTCTTGGACTGGGTTCCATAACCCATTCATGCCCATCAAGTGCACCATCAAAAAGGTGAATTTGAGCTCGGTCATTCAAGCTCAGTGGGTAGAGGCAGAGGTGCTTTTGATAGAGGAAAGTGCATACATTTTGGCCTCACTACCCAACCTACCCAGCATTACTTTTCAGTGTCCATGGTCAACAGGAGGCTGTTCAGCCTCATCAAGGTCACCTGCGTGGTCTGTCATATCAACCACCCCTTTGGCAGATTTCAGGTAACCCTCTAGTGCACAAGGTTATGTTCTTCTCACTAGTGGTCTTGTTCAGATGATTGCCATTGGTGATTTTTTCCAGCTGCCTCCCTGTAACTCCAAGGAACACTGGCCCATGTTTGCATTTGACCTAGATGCTTGGCATGATGCAATCAATCATTATGTTCACCTCAGTGTGACCTATCATCAAGTTGAGGATGATATGGCCTCACTTTCACCCATGGTCTATGCTTAACACACATACAAGACTTCATCAAAGTGTTGAATGAGTGCAGGCTGGGCTTCCCATCCCCAGAGTCCATTGTCATGATTTGTGGGCTTCAGCATGACCTGGTGCCCCACCCTAAACCACCAGTCTGGCTCTCCACTCTTTGCTCCCTTGTGAACACAAAAAATACCAGGCATTTGAATGAGCTCCCTGGGTGCCTCTCTATATTTTTCACACTGTTGATGGGCACAACAAGCCTCTTGCCATGCCCTACTACAGCAACATGCCAGTGGATCCCACCCTCATCTTGAAGGTGGGTGTGCAGGTCATGCTGCATAAAAACTACAGCGGCAGTCTTGTCAACAGCTCTGTTGGCAAGGTGGTTTCATTTCACACAGAGGTGGGGCTGCTCACTTTGGGAAACAGCCATGTCTGGTTCATGGATGGCCTCATTCACCTCATCAACCCTGCCCTCCTGCCCTCTTTGTCCTTGACCAGTCAAGACACATTCCCCATCATTCTCTTCAAGATCCACAATGGACCCCAGTACATTTTCTGCAGGCCAGAGATTTTTCAGGTTGAGGATCAACACAGACAGATTGTCACCATGCGCACCCAGGTCCCTTGTCCCCTTTTCCTTTGTTTATCACACTGACTGTGATTTCAGGTCCCCCTGATTCTCACTTGGGCCCTCACCATCCACAAGTCTCAGGGCCAGACAATCTCAAGGCTTGTCTTTGACTTTCTAGGTATCTTTGTGCCAGGCGAGTCCATTCTTGTTTCGGCCAGTGTCATGCTCATGCATGTCTTCAGGCCAGGCATATGTTGGGCTGTCCAGAGCGTGATCTGAGAAGGGCCTTCAGATTGTCAATTTCAAACCAATGCAGGTGATGACCATCCCATTTAAGATCCTTATGCTTTCTCCAAACCTGGCCATCTACAGCATGTAAAGCATCCACCTCACAAGTGCAAATTCTGTGACATTCAAGAAGTTGAAGTTCGCCCTCAACCTCATTGGTGAGCATCAGCACTCCACGGTTGTTCACCTATTCAGTTCTCCCCTATCAGACCCAACCATCAAATGACTGTGTAATATATGTCCTCAGCAGGACATACCCACAATTTTTTGATGTTTGGCCACCCCATGGTCTTGCCTAATGTTGGGTTTGGATCATCACCTGGCCACAAAGATAGTTCAATCCATCTCGCATGGTCATCTGCCACTGCCACTCTCACCAACTGCACATCCCACTCCTGTTATCCCTCCCATCCCCTTGGGCCCTGCTCAATCAATTGGGTCCTCACAACATTTCCAGTGCAAAACTCCAGTTACTCCACCAATGAAAGGTTTTGTCCACAAGGTCCTTCATTGCTTGCAGACTTCAGAAACTGCTTTAAACAGCACTATGCTATTTCAAAGAAATCACTGAAAGATTCCAGATCTTGTCAGAAAAGAGAAGCAGGCCTCTTCTTTTCCTGTGGCACTGAGTACCAGATATCTGAACCTGAAGTTGGCTTCATCCATGAGCTTGGACCTTGGCAGTCTGGTTCTCCCTCCTTGACCTCCCCTCCCCCCCTCCCCTCCCCACTACTCTGTTCTTTTTATATTTTCCATGTGCCATTTATTTTTGGCCTCAATTCATGCAAGACAACCTCTGGATGTGCCCTTGACAAGAGTAAGAGCAAATGCAGCACCCAGCCAATGACTATGCCTATTTCATTCCCTCTATTACAATGGCCTTGTCAAGACCCTTTACTCTCTCTCCTTTGCCTAGTTAAACAAGGATATCAACCAGCACCTCTGCAGCAATGATTTTGACACATTTATCAGCATCTTTGACCTGTCAAATAACCACAGCATATATGAACTAAGTAGCTGAGAACGAATATGTTGAACATGTTTCACCCTAATCTCTCTCATCCAGCTGTTGAGGAACAAGCAGGGTGAATTGAGTGATGCAGAACTTGTGACAAAGAAACCAAAAAAGCAGCATACTGTTGTCTATGAGACATTGGCACTCCCATTTATGAGTGAGCCTTATCTCTATGACTGAACTGGATACAATGCTCTGCAGTTGTCAATCTGTTCTGTTTGCACAGGGGTGTTCTGTAGAAGCGAGATGCTGGAGTGGGGTGTTGATGCTTCTTTTTTGTGTGCTTTGATGCTCAGAGCCAGGACATCTGGATGACTGGGGTGTGAGAGCTGTAAACATCTGTTGGACACTACGGGCACTATTCTATGATAATGGAACTGCCATCCCCTTCCCCAGTAGTGTGAACAAACAGCTCCTTCAAACCACTGCTGGGTGGTAGCTGTGCCAGTAAACTGTTGTGAGCTTGCTGTTCAGTTGAAAGAGGTGAGGGGCAATGTGCACCTCCTTTATCCACACAGACTTCCAGCTGCACAACCTGCATGTTATTTAGACACCTGAGTTGATATATCTCAATAGCAAGTTATTGCACGTTAGCCTGCAACCATCCATCCTGCATGCACAAAATTCCATGCCCCATGGGCTCACTGCAGGGCAGTGTAGGCCAATTGACTGACATAACACATCACCACTGCCCTGCTCCTTGAAGGCAACAACCACATTGGTCACATGTATGTAGCAGAGTGATGTTGTGGCCCACTACACACAGCACTGTTGACCAGATTTTATCAGTCTTATCCATGCCTATTTTCTCAACAATTCCACTGATCACTTTTCAGAAAGGATTTGTGTTTGAAAACACTGCACTGAATGTGATCACAAAGTTGAATGTGCTGCTGAATTGTCCTTTAGTATCTGTGCTGTGTTAGGAATGCAGGAGGTGAAAAGAAAACCACCTTTGCAATAGTGAAACAACACTATCAAATGCTTGCTGGAACCTCACTGCACCTCTGCCTGTCACTAGAAAAAGGCCCCCCAACCACTGTGCGAGACCACAGAGTCATTGTACCATCACCATGAAGGTGTTGGCAGGGAGATTGGATTGAATAGAGTAGTCAATGAACTGGTGCACTTGCTCAATGGCCACTTGCACTCCCAGATGTCCTCTTCCCTGCAATGAAGCTTGAGCCTTGCATACCTATATCATCCTGCTTGCATTAACAACTAGAGAGCTGTGCTTGAACCTTATGTTTTTCAATGCAGGCATAATACCAGCTCTGGATGAGAAGAGACAAAGCACCTTGCAGTATGCTGTCAATGCCATGAGTGCTAAAAATAATGAATGCCATGGGCCAAGTCAGTGTGGAGTGGATCCTGCTTCTATACCCCACAAAGTTGTGCTGCAAGAGCTGAATTAAGAGATGACTAACAGAGAAACAGAAGCACCAACCAGAAGGCCACCTTGCCACTCTCTGGACTTGGTTGTATTTGCACTGGCTCTTTTCCAATACTTTTGATTGCAAAGCAAGCAGTGAAAAGGAGTATTAGGCTGGAGGTAACCTTTGCCAATGCAGCCAGTCCCAGGTTTCTGCAGCTGCTGGCAAACAAACACCCCACATTCAATGCAAATGTTTACAGGCACTTCCAACATGTGGTCACTGCAGAAGTTGCAATAATCCCTGCCTATCACAAGGCCTGTGGCTTTGGGCCTGCAATGGTGCAAGTCATCTGTTAACATGGGGCTTGAATGCAAACTCAATGTGTACCATCCACATTCATGGGAGAGCCAGGGGGCAACTGGCTCCTTGCTGGGGAGGCAGCTTCTGCAAGGTGTTAGAAAAAGTGTGACAATCCCAATGAATGAGGTTTGCACCATTGATGCCCACAGGCATATTAAGGGTCTTCAGATGTTGTGCTTGAGATGCAGACAAGCTCTTCATCTGAGCACATGTGTTTCAAGGAGGGATCACAACCAAGACTCTGCCTTGAGAAGTGTGCCTAACCATGTTGCAGTTCACATTGCAGTGAAATCTAAGTTAGTCTGGAGTAGCTTACTGCTGTGTCAGTGTGGGCAAAATTTTAGATTCGCTCAATCCTGGGAACATTTTTGACACAAGAAGTGGCAGGTAACTTTTGATTTATTCAATACTTGGCCCCGAGCACTGAGGGGAACATCCTTTCTTTTGGACAAAAGGTTAGGATTACAAAAGCAATTTACAGATATTTCAAGGACATGTGGGAGTTGAATTTTCTGGTGAAATTTGATGGATTCCAGCAAATCCAAGGGACTTCAGGATTCCTGCAGACTTCAAAGGAGGGTGGAATAGCAAGAGGGACACACCTCAATGTGTTTCTAATAGACACACCATGCTGTTTGCACAAAATGGAATGGATTAGGTGGAATGTAGACCTAGATCAGTGCATCTACCTGATGATAATCATACAGGCATACTGAACAACTTCATTTGTATGATAGTGGCTAATAAAAGGACTGCAAGTGTAAGCAGATCGCAATGGATAAAGTGGAGCACAGACCAGTCACCAGATGGAGCACACCAACCCATAGGCAGTCAGTTCAACCAAGGTGGTGAGCTAACTGGCTAGCAAGGGCATGAATGCGCAGACACCTAGACCAGCAGGGAGGTCATAGGTATGGTCTGAGATGCCTAGACACGTTGAGATGAGTTGATCAAAGAGGAGAAACTGAGTGTGTTGGTGCATGAACAGTCAATGACAAGGGCTGAAAAAGATGATCAGCACACACAAACAGTCAATGATGACATACCAGAGAGTCCCCCAGAGCCTCTGTCACCACCCAATAAACCTACACAGCAACTAAACAGACCTCCAAGCATTGAGCTCAAGGGGAGAGAAAATTAGTCATGAACTCTGATGATGCATGTACCAGCAATGAAGCGGACACACCAGGAGCATCAAGACACATTGAGTGCACTAGGATGAGGCCAAAGAAGCTGCAGAACACATCAGAACTTGAGCATGAATGCTCAGAACAAGTAGAGGAGGAAGACCCATTTAGAAGCGCTCCAGATGAGTCAAATGGTCTAGGAGATGAAACAGATGTAAAGGTGACATCCACAGCATCAGGGAATGTCCCAGAGACATTTAGGACAGGCATGTTGATGTGAGGAATGTACCATATCAAGATACTGGGCCAGGAAACCCTAGAGGTCAGCTAGAGGCACCAAGAGGTGTTTGTTATGTGAAAGGAACTCACTGACTGGAGTGTCTGGGATTATCTCTTCAGGGAGGTGCCCATGTAGAGACGTAATGTCCTGAGAGATCCAAAGAGACTTAGGTGGAGACAAGGGGTGTTTGCAAGGCAAGACTTGGATGCAGCAAGATACCTTGTATTGTGTAGAATAAGTGTAAGGAAAGAAACGTTACATCGGCAGCACAGTATAAGTACTACTGGCCATGTCACCAGGAAGGTGAGGGAAAGAAATGGAACATATGACTAATAGGGGACATGTAGGCAGTGCAAGAGAACTACCTAGAGTGAGGCTGTCCGTAGAGATCAAGATGGTAACCAAATGAAGAGTCTTACCCCACTCAGGATTGGAAGAGAAGGACAGGAACAGGGGTAGGTTCGCCCTCAGGAATGGGCGAGAGAGAAAAGAAATGGGGACCTAATGAGAAGGTATATCGGTCCTCCATATATGAGGCGAGACCTAAGGGAAAGAAGAGACAGTGGAGTATATATAGGAGAAAAGCACAACCATTCAAGTAGCTGACCATAACAGTGTTGAGGGTATTTAGGACCACCGAAAGGTTGTTGACAGCACAGAACATGATGGAATAGGCCATGAACACGACAGGAGCAGCAGCTATGGTGATACAAACATGCCAGGTCGAGATAGAGGGCTAGGGGGTGACAGGCAGCGTCAAGCACAATTGGAAGCATGAAATTGATGTTGAAGGCACTGGAGACAATGAGAGATGATGCCGGATGGGTGATGTAATGAGCAGCCCAAATGCACAATGACAGGTGTACTTGGGCCATCCTATCCACCTCCCAATCACCACAGACAACCCTACTCCCATCCAAACCTGCCATGTCATGTCGCCAATGATGACTAAAAATGTGGCCTAACAGTGTCAGCCACCCCAGAAAGGTCATTTAAGTGCATCAAAGCTGAATCGGGCAAATCAGATGTGCTGGATACAATATATATGGACCAGAGGTGGTGTATGGGCAATTCTAGACTGCAATGCACAAAGACAAGGCCCCTGGAGTTGACTGAGGACAAGCATGCACACCTAGACAGCATGACCACATAGCTGAGCCACAACTTACCACATCTGGTAACTGCTCGAGCACAGACATGACACTACCTCACGAGACATACCACAGACACAAAATACATCCATTTAATCAAGCTTTTAGTATACTTTCATTTGTTTTAGATGTGGCTGGTGACTGGTGAAGTCCAACAGACTCTGGTGAACTCCACTGGAATTCCAGAATCTGCTGGACTTTGCTGGAAAATCCAAATCCCACACTTATTGGATATTTCCAGCCTGACTTGGAGGAAAAGTCATAAATGGGGCGTGTGGAACTCTGTGGGCTATCTGGCAGGAGTCCTAGGTAGATTAATATTGATGCCTGCTAACATTCTCAATATTGGCCATCCAATTTGATGGAAATGCCATGTCATCTAGTATTGATTGTTAGTGCTGTGTCACAGTATTTATTTGATTTGCCACTCTTTTAGCTATGTCCCAAGTCTCCTTGCCATTCTTGTTTCAATTCTGCCCTTTTGTCCATCACAAGTTGAGAACAGCATGCCTGATGAGACTGATAGTGCACCGCCTGATGAGAAAAGTAGCACATCCTTACAAATAGTGTGCCACTTGGTGAGAAAAATAGTGCATCCCCTTAAAAAAGTGGCATGCTGCAACCATGACCAAAAAGGTAATGTGCTGATTTTTGCTACAATCAAACCCACATAGTCTTGGAGGGTATTGCTGCATATGGTTGCTTTTGTTATAAACAGTTCAGTGACAAAAAGAGTGAGCATTAGAACCACCTACTGGGCACAATGTGTGGGGTTTGACATGGAATTATGTGGGTAAGGGTCATTCTGCAGCCTGATGGTGCCATTGTGTTAGTTGCATCCCCTGTAATCAGCATACTGCCTCTGTTGCTAAGCAGTAATTGGGTTGCAGAGGTGATTGGCCCTCAACAAGGTTGGAATTGCACAGCACAGAGTCTATATTCTGGGGTCAGTGAGGTTGGGGCTAATTTTAACCCAGAAAGCTAGGCATTCCTGGAGTGCATTAGGAGCATAGGGGTTTATACCATTCATTTGTGCCAAAGCAAGAAGTAGCACTCTGCCTTATGTAAGCTCAGAGACTGATGTGCCTTCCAGCTGTTCATGTTCTTTGTTGCTCACAAATGTGATCCTGGCATATACACCAGGGCTGATGGGGTGTTGTGAGCTCAAAACTAACAGACACAGCCTGAAGAGGCAGTCTATGGCATCCATGTTGGTTCCTTGTAAACCCCATATACTTGTTTGTTTTGGGGCATAATGTTCTGCACATGTTCGTCTGTGGTTGTTGGTTGGATTATTCGGTGGGTTTGTAGCCTAAAGTGGTGCTCCACTTGCTGCAACCCCATGGGCATCCTTGGCATGGCCTCAGCAGTAGAGTGTTTCCCTCTCTGGCCATATTTAGAGGCCTGAACCAGAACCAGGAGTAGACCAGAGTATTGAAGAGGAGAATGTAGATGAAGTAGTGGTCTTGCAACCATTACCAACTTACAGCCACCAGTTGGCATAGGTTGGAAAGCCAGCCTACTGCAACAGGTTAACTGCTTGGGTGTTTGGATGCCCAGTCCAATACCACAGGTGGCTGCTGTGGTCAAGATTTTGGGCTCTACCTGAGGGCACCTTGTTCTAAAGAGGATTCTGAACCAGGTGCTACCTCTTTCCTACCCCACATGCAGTCAGTTATGATATTTGGGTGACAATTGTGTGAATCAACAGCTAACTAACAGCCGCACACCGCCAGATCATGGTCCAGCCTGACTGTGTGCTGTCTGTGCAGCCTCTCCTTGAGCTCACCCAAGGGACCAATTCCTCAGAACTAGCACACCCAGAAAGGCATTTAAGTCCTGCAATTTGCCAGCTATTGCTCTTCCCAGCCCTTCTTTTACCCTTCAGAGATCAATTGTGCAACACACCATGGTCATATCTATGCTTGCACAAAAGACAGATTGGACAGAAAGTTCTTCCAGTTGCTTGATCTCCTTTGTGCAATTCAGTCAGTAAATCGGAAGGTATGTGGTGAAATGGATGGTGTCAAACATATGCATGTCCTCAACAAGCTCCTCAACAGTGTCATGCAGTGAGATGGTGCCTCAGGGAGAATGAAGCCAAGGACACCTCCACTGCAGATGTCACTCAGTTATGGTGCAGTTTTTTGTGATGCAGGTCTGTCTGAAAAACATGCTGCACTATTATCTCATCTTAGCTAGCAAAGGCACAGTCAAATAAATGTTCCTCTGTACACATTGGGCCATTGAAGTGCTGTCAAAATGTGGCCTCTGCACCTTGTTGGCATCACTTCTGGAGCTGCTGAACATGCTTGCACCACAATGCTTGGATCAGGTGGCCAAAATTGCTTAGCACCTGCATATTCTCTGTTGCAACAATGTTAACATTGGTACACCAGTCATTACGGGCTCCAACATGTGAATGCGTGAACCTGCAAGGACTTCATCCAGCACCAATGCTGTAGTGCGCAGGCCAAGCAGCAGGCATTGCTTTCAATGATTGAGGCAATTGGCCTTTGAACTGGCTCAGCCACTCAGATGACCATATCAAACATTGACAACCCCCCTTTCAAACGGATGTCTCAATTAACAATCAGAATATGGATGAGGCGTGAGGACCCATCACTTGAATGTGCCTATGTAAACAGATAGGTCATGGTGGATGTTGAGTCTGGTTGCAGGAGGTTGGAGTCAGGAGGAACAAACCCTTTTAGCTCCTGGTTACAGCTATAATGGTGCTGTTGGGTCCATTTAGAGTTGCAGAACAAAGTCTGGAGCTGAAAATGGTGGATAATGTGCATAGCAATGGTGTGAATATGGCCATGTGGGTAGAGCAAGTCTGGAAGTCATTCCTGAGCTTCTGTTGAGGATTTGCACCCAATCCAAACTGGAGGACTGGCCCTAGTCACATTTTTGGTTATCCCGCTCACCTAACCCTCAATATGGGCCAGCTAGAATCCTGGGTGCAAGTGAGAAGATACTGACATCCACATGCACATGGGGCCAGGTGGCTGTGGGGAGTGTGAGAAATTCATGGAACCAGGCCTGCAGTTGAATTTTGAAAGAAAGTGCACATCCAAAAATGGAAAAAGCAGCACATATTATCAGAGAAGCATCAGCATTTTGGCGCAGTGTTGAACCAGGAATGCAAAGACAGTGCCAAAGCAGTTATGGGTTATTTTGGCTTTGTTGAGGAGCTGGAAAGCACCATTTCTTCACATGCCCTGCACTACTACTGAAGAACTCGAGCTGGTTTCCAGAGGGGACCCAATCCACAACTTTAGGATCCCTGCCAATAGAAACGCCTTGGAAGCCAATGCATGGGTGGAGATCCAGCCCAACTTTGTTTGGTATGGCCTCCCTGAGGAGTGAATGTATTCCCTTTCCAATGGGGGCACCTTCCATTGATGTAGGGTCCCAGCCTTCAGCCCCAACATGGAATTCCTGGGCTACCTTCCACTTTCTTTTCAGTACTCTGATGCGTGGGTTCAGCTGTGCTACAGCATCATGCACCTGATCCATCAGTGGATGGCCTGGGTTAAGGCACTAAACCAAAACATGCACAGAGCACACAGGGCTGCTGTACAAATTGTTGTGAACAACAACACCACCAGGCTCCTTCAGTATATCCTGATCAGGTGCCTCATTGTTGACAAACTTTTGGCTTACAACCTGGACAAAGAAGGGTCTGATCATTTGGATCTCTTTGATAAGTTTCTGATTTGAGAATCCTGGGGCTGGCTGTGGACACCACTCTTTGAAATACTGTCCAGCCAGCAGTTTCTGTTGTCAGCTGACCCAGTTGACCCCAAGAACACAGAGCATCTCGGTGTGCAGTCCTTGTTGAAATCCATGTGGCTCCCATACTAATGGCTTCTTTGAGACTGGTGCACACTGGATGTTGCTCCAGAACTCATTGCCCCCTGCCTCTCCCCCAGCCATTCAAGTGGTTGGATGTGGGGCAAGATTATGCACTACAACTTCAACAAGGTGTGGAAAAAAGACTTGACCTCATTGTTGAGTTCTTCTCCAACAAAATGCTCAGAGCCAGGGACTGCAAAGTTCCTTTTTGCAAATCTGCCAGCTATCCTGCATACTGGCATGAAACCCATGACCTGCCAGTAAAATTCCTCATAGAAAATAAGGATTGAATTTTTGAACAGCTGCCAAAGTAAGTAAATCTAGAATCAAGGGGAGGATGTGTTTTCTGACTCTCCACTAAAGACTGACCTGATCCTGGTAAGTGTAGCAACTCCCCTGACCACAGCCTGCTTATGCTTCAGTTAGTATCCACAAACCACCAGTGGTGTGAGTATACTTCTGGCCCCAGTGCTGCACTGCAACACAGGTGCTGTTGATTCCATCCTCCACCTCATCCAGACAGGCCAAGTAAGGACCCCCAGTGTAGTGTAGGGGATACCCTTTGGCAGGGCAGAATGAGCAAGGAAAGGGTTCTGTGAGGGTCCCCACAAACAAGAGAGGAGCTGCTCTGTCACCTCTATGAGTTGTGTGTGGAGTTGAACATAAGACTTATATCAGATGAGATGGTGAGGGGTAGAGCATTCTGTTTGTCCCCTAACTATGCCCTAGTGAATTTGCTGACTGTCAAGTTGAATTGCTACTATGTTCCAGATTGATGAGGCTGAGCATAACTTGCACCTGTTCATGGTTGTGCCACTCTAGCAGCCTCTGCTTGGTTATGGTTGGGCTGCTGTTATACTCAAGCGATTTTCTCAATAGACAATGGATATCTGAGTTTTTATGCAGACTATTTTTCTACCCTTGATAGATGGTGGTTTGGGCTGCTTGGCATGTAACTTGCCCAGAGCTTAGTCCATGCTACCTTGATGCGATGGATGAAATGGAATGAGGGTGGATACAGAATGTGTAGATACATGAAGGTGAGACTATGCTAGGGTACATAGGAGAGTGCAAGGATGGGTGAAAGTCCACTGGGCTTTCCAGCCCGAAGTGACACAAATACTGGGGAGAGCGATCTGCATGGGTGGGTTGGGCACCAAGCAGAATGACTCTCACACAAGAGCAAAGAGTGTGCAATGGATGAATGAAGAGATTGGAACAGAATTACACCATTTCTCAGTGAGTAGGAATGGTGGGCAGGGCAAAAAGAATGCAGGGAAGCTCAGCAGGATTGGACCCTGAGACGACCACAAAGTGGGCAGAAGCAAAAAGCTGCATCACTTTGCTTACTCATACATGGACTATATTCTGGGTATGCTATGTGTCTACACTATCCAAAAAGGCATCCATGAAGGAGTGAGACAGGTGCTGGTGCTGGTGCCAGCTGTTTCTCATCTGCCAACTCGTCCTCACCAGCAAGCTGGCTGCCTTGCATTGAGCATCTTGCCCACTTCTTGTTTTTGCAGGTTGCACTCAGTGCTCATTTCAGTGTACCCTCTGGTCTTCAATCCCATGGACATTGCGCTGTGCCAACTCGCAAGCTCACTAGCCCTCGCTCTTGCATTGACACACCCCATGTCAACATGCATCACTCTTTGCATGCACACTTGGCCCATGTCAATGGGAACTGCTCTTGAATGCATTCAGTGCACCATTGGCTGCACTGCACCCCATCCAACAAACCAGAGGAGCCTCCCTTTTTTCTTATTACTTTTCTCCATTCTATCTTCATTTCTTGCTCTTCTCTCTCACCCCAGTTCATTTTGATGCACCACAAAGGGGGCATTTCAACCTTTACTACAAGTACACACAACATGCACCAAAGACAATTATCCATAAATCCATCTAATACCATATGCACTCACTCAGCTTCATACCTTCACTTAAACCCATTACTACACTGTCCACTACTAACAAGCCACTTAGGGTAACATAGAGACTCCAACATTCCCCCATTCTGGGACCCAAGCAGATATATTTGCCCTTTATGATAGTTTCACTACCTCTGTCACCATTACTTTTACCACATATACTGTCTACTGTGGGGCATCTCCCTGAAGGACAATAAACAAGGATATATATAAAAGACATGCATCACATTTCGCATGCATGCTCAGTATGTGCCATATGTTCCTGGTATCTAACCATACACAATCACTATATCCAATGCACACAGCCATATACAATCACTATGTCCAATGCACCCAGCCATACACTTTCCCTGTGTCCAATGGCATCCATATGCAATCCCTGTGTCTAATGGCACCCAGCCATACATGGTATGCTCTGGTGTCCAATGACTCTGTCATACACCACTGGAGCCTTCTCCTTTGGTGGGAGGTGAGCTCTGCTGCATGCATCACAGCCTCCTTCTGTCTGGGAATGCAACTTGCTTGCCCCCACAGTACTTCAGGCCAAAAAGCCCTTTGGGGCTTTGGCCCAAACCTCACTCCTACTATGTACATACCTACTGATGTAGTGTGTAGTATGTACACCACCTGCTCATTCCAGCAAGCCACTGTCATGATGGAACTACACAGAGTACGAATTAATTTTGATTTTCATCCTTTATCATGTGACATAACACTTTGGCATGGGGTGCTTGATGAGTTTGTATGACATCAACCTTATCTAACTCCTTTTCCATTGCATATTGCCTGAAATCTCAACCAAATCCACCCAAACCAGCATGCAGTTTTTAATTCTATGTGACCACTTCCGAGATGCAGGACAAATCACATCTTGGATTGCTGTCAGTGTGCTGCAATTCTGTCCTACACCTGTCTTTACCCATCACCACTCACCAATGCAGCCCAACACCCAAAAGCTTTTAAAACCACTCAATGTTGTATTGTGAGGTGTTGAAATGATGGGACCTCTGACCCCCAGATCTGAGAGATTGTGCTTATGAACACAAAAAATGACACCTGGAGGTGGTTAGTTAGTCTGCAAAGGTTCCCTATATGAAACATGAAGTGAGAGTGGATGGAGCTCTAGGTAAATTCTTGAGATATAAGAGGCTTTTACCTGTGTCAGCCCTCTCATGGCATGGTCACAGAGCCTACCGCCTGCACATGCTGCACCTCCCTCACTGCCTTTCAAGCAGCATTATCAAGACCAGGTCAACTCTGGAACTATCTCTGGAATGTCTGGAGATTAGTGTCAGATGGGACTTGGCTTCAGCGACTCGGAGAGGAGCGCTGCGCCCTTGTCAAGTCTTTGTCCCGGATTTCGGAACGCGGAGATAACTCGAAGGTAAGACTTTTAACGTTGCACAGCAACAAAGTCGAGTAAAGTTCAGAGGAGAGTCAGAGACTCTAGCAGAGGATCAGAGGGGAGTGGAATCTTAGTTGATATTCGAACTGAGGGTAATACATGGCTCAGGGGTACAGTACTTATACTACGGAGGTGTACAGGATTGGTAGCGGAGAATGGAGCTGAATGATAGGAACAGATGTAGAATGTTAAGGCTGTGCACCGGCTGTCCGGAATGTGGAACTGTGGTGCAGGTTCATAGGGTCAGTGGCGAGAATGCTACTAAACCTTAGTACAAAAGGAGATAACTAAAATGAAGGATGATGAGAGGAGACCCTAATACATGTCCGGAGGTCCGGAAGTAAGTCCTGGGTGAGAACATGCCAGAGTTGGTTTCTAAAGGGGTCGGAAGTGGACTGTACCGCCGGAGTTGACTTGGTTGATCGTATGGGATATGACAGATTCAGAGACTGATGAACTTCCCATTCCCACAGTAAGTGCTTTGCTGACATCACTGTCAAGAAGTCTTCTCAACCTCTAAAATTAGGCTTCTCAAACGCAAAAAAGTAAGTATGCTTCTATTCACACTCCTGGTGCTCACACACTTTAGAGCATGCAACACAGCCAGCACGCAAGGTTGCAGGTGTCCACCAGCGAAAACTCCCGTGGAAGCTCACCACCGGTGATAACGTTGCCACCACAAGCACTGCCACAAAGCGCAAGCATACCAACACAGTGACCGAACCAGCAGCACCAGCCATCAGGCACTGTAGATCAAGCACGAAGATCATCTTATCTGATTCTGATGAAGCAGAAGCCCATGGGCAACAAGGTACGTGTCTAGACAATTTGAAGGAGTACTAGTAAACTAATTATCCTATAATTATCCTACCTTAGGACTTGTGAAACTGAACCGAACCGAGAATCAGGCTGATTCAGCGCCTGAGGATGAGGATGAACCCACGGATGGGGAAGCACAAACGAATGGGGCGGAAACGGACCAGGAGAGGCTGCTCGAGGAGGAATACAACAAGATACGAGAGCAGTGAGAACAGGACAACAAGGTGCATACTCACTCAACTGCTTTTGCTCACTCCCACTGACATTCCCATCACATTTGATATCCTTCACCCTCCTCACTCGCCTTGCCACCTCAACGAACTGCAACATATCCATCACTGCCCCCTCTCCCCTCTTTCTAACCCTCTTGCCTTCTTGACAGCAATGGCACAGTAACGACACATGACACAATGGTTTGACGGCAACGACACAACAACGGTGACGACGCGTGCACAACACGCCACACCATTGTGCCGATGCATCTGTCACTGCCCCCCTCTTCCCTCCTTCCCTCTTGCCCTCCTGGTGGCAACGGCATGGTGACGACACACGACTTGACAGCTCGACAGCAATGACGCGTGCACGTTACGTCATGCCTTGATCTCGCCGATCCGTCCATCACTGTCTC